>NDFZ01004172.1:22530-40143 GCA_002192655.3 Mamestra configurata
GGGTTTAGTGCGCGGCGGCGGTGGCGCGGGCGCACCCTGCATAACTCAATGCTGATTTATAACGTGATGGAGACGACACGGTTCATTTATCCAGTGCTTACTGACCCGATAGACGGTATCCTGTCCAAATGTCTGAGTTCATACAAAACCTCTTGCAAAATTCTCAATTGAATTAAATACCAATTGTGGGAGAATCTCCCTTTTATAAATGTAGGTTTAAGTAATAACCAAAAACTTCTCGTTCACAGTAACAGGCAACAGCCAATAAAAAATTAAATGATCTTTACAAGACCATTACATCAAGCCACCCCGCCCTGCGCGCCCGGCAGTCTCAGGTAGCGTCCCGCAGCCCAGTCTCGATGTTTTAAGAAACGTGGTATTAACTGACTTGTGGAGGTTAAAACAATTAATAAATCAATGCCACGAATCCTCCTGAGCGCCTGTGGGTCAGTGAATCAGAGCCTTGTACGAGCATGCGCTTGCAAGGCTTCAGTGCAAGGTACAGCTGGCTTCGGCGAGTCGACCGCCTGCACTTCATGGGCATACATTGCCGTGCACATATCAACCCGCCGTTCAGCTGACCATTCCAACACGTCGATGTATGTCGTGCGCGTGAGCTTCAGTGATAACACCAGCTGTACAACGACTGCACAATTTACGACTATGCGGCGGCGGCGGCACTTTAATGCGTCCGACCGCTATTATTTCATAAAACTTCCACTTATCATATCAACTTTATAGTTTCCTAGCAAGTCCTAAATCAAATGATTAGTTCACATCTGTCTCCTGCTGGAGTGGTAGTGGTACATTAGTCACGTATATGTATAAGTAGTTGAGTTGACTGCATCATAATACGTAGGTCAAACCGAAAGGTGGTGCAGCAACGCCAGCTACTGACGGAAAGTATGCTAATGTATCCTACTCGCCTTTCGATCGTAACAACTTTTTGCAAAGTTCAGAAATGGCGCGACCCTACAAGTGTTGTATGGGTTGTACCTACTGTAGTCTGCGCCGACAGGTTGCCGCGGCGCAGAGCACTAATTACAAATAAGCCGCTAATAACAATAACTGTAATACCCTAACATAAACAGACATATTGTGAAATTCTTATTGTAGAGGTGAATGATGCAGTAGGTACAATTCGGCTGTTTTTCTATTTGTACCTATTGGGGGGCAATCGCTGCGTTATCGGTATCGCAGTCGGCGGCGCTCGGCGATAATTGTCGCAATACGTTTGCGATGCGCTCAATCCGCGTTGTTTGCCGAGCACTCGGTACGCGAGTGTGTGGTGTGGTCACCAGTAATCGGTATCTAATCGCACATCGTCGCCAGTTCGCCGCGGCCGCGGTATCGCAGCGCGGCGCCCCCGCTACGTTTTTCACCCGTGCCTCTTCACTTGATTTCCGAATCTTAGCGCGGCCACACACCTACCGTTTCTTTTCTTTTCTGCCTAGAACAGATTAGAATAGAATGAAACCGGAAGGCAAGACTGCAATACAATATATAGGTACCACGCGTCACACACCTACTGACGCGAATCGGTAGAAACTACGGACGGAACTATTAAATAAATGATAGCAAATATTACGGGATTGCTGAAATCGCATGTCTGTTTATTGTATACACCAGTTCATAACATAACATCACGCCGGTACGCTGTGAAGGGGTACGCAGACGTGTACAAGTCAACCATGTTTTTGAGGTTATCTATTCGAGCATAACTTTATTGTTTATGAACCGGTCTTGATGATTCTTTTTGCGTTGAGTTTAGTTATTTATATTGAATTTGCATCGGACGCTGAACTTCAAAGAAAAACAAGTGACCCCCTCAACTTTAAATCTATAAAATCTAGTAAACTGAGATATTGTTAGGTTTATGTCAATCCCAAAGCAAAGTAGATGTTTAGGTAACTATGAGCAGCCGGTCGATTCTGTAAACATTTTTATTTTTTTTTTTTTTTATTTATTTATTTATTTATTTATTACAGACATACATACAGCTATCATTACAGTCACCCAATGCGATAGTGCAGAAAATAAAATAATAATTACAATAAAAATACATTTCAGTTCATTAATTCAATTAACATTTATAATATAAAAACAATACAATACAATAAATTAATCAATATTATACAATTATTTTAATTAATCTAAATTAAACTAACTATAGTAACATAAAATGTGTAACGTTACTTTTGCGAACTCATTCAGTGAACAAGAGAGTACATCTATCTTATCGGCAACCAGGTTTAGTGTGCGCAATGTCCGCGAGAGCGGGACCCTGGCCATTAGCTTGGTGCGACCGCGCGGCAGTGCGAACAAATCAGGCCGTCTACGACGCTGTACGTACCCATCGGGCACGCACAAACCTATTTCCTGTAACACACCCGGATTGTTTGTGTTACCCCGGAACACTCCAAGGACGTATGATGCCAACGCTAGATCCCTTCTCGTCTCCAACCTGTTGTATCCCACCATGCCTAAAACAAACAAGGTTGGATACATCAAGGGATACAGAGGGTATACCCCATACAGCCTACGGTACATGTAACGCATATATTTATTTTGTATGCGCTCTAACATGAGAGTATATTTCGCTTCATGTGGGGCCCATACAGCTGCGTTACCCTCTAACTGGCTTCTAATTAGCGCGTCGTACAATGCCGAGATGGCCTTAACATTCGTGAACGCTGCCGCTCTGCGAAGCACGAATCCCAGCCGTTTGTATGCCTTTTTACAAACGTTCACGATATGCTCCCGGAATCTCAGCTGCGCATCCATACGAACGCCCAGGTCTCGCACTGCTTCCTCTCTTTTCATAGGCGTGTCGTCCAATTTGTAAGTGTAACGAAGTGTTGTGTTTGCACGGCTGAATGTCATAATTAAACACTTCGAAACATTGAACTGCAGCTTGTTTTCTCGGCTCCATTCAACTACACGACATGTCGAAGTGAAGGCTTGGGTGAAGTGATCACGAGGTGAGCTGTCAATCCATGTAATCAAGATAGAATGACAGCTCACTTCGTGATCACGTGACATCTTTTGCATTGACAGCTCACCTTGTGATCACTTCACCCAAGCCTTCACTTTTTTTACAAAATAGACTGGCAGGTCTGGACTTGGACTGCGAAGGCACATAAAGTAGGTAACTCCTTAACGGCAAATAGCGCATCTACGCATCATGGGAATAATGACAATTTAGTAGTGGGGTATCACCACTAAAAAGTGAAAAATAAAAAAAAACTTTACGAAATGTTAGCTTGAAAGAAAGGAAACTAAAAAGTTTATTTCCGCGAAGTACGATCCATACCTACCATAAAAATAATAAAAAAACTTTTAACAAAAAAATTAAACCGCCGAAAAAAGTGAAAAGCAAACAACAATATACCTTTTTTATTTAACCTTAATAACTAAGTTCTTAAAGTAATGTAAGTTTACCTAAGTAATTTTGAGTCGGCGCCAAACAAGAAAATTAATAAAATTAATAACGTAAAGCATGATGTGCGGTGGCGCCCCTTCTTCGGGAAATGCCGAGCGTTCACGAAGTTAATGTCAGCGAGTTGCTGTTGCTGCAACAGCAACCCGAACGGGCACACACGTGGGGCACACGTCGTTGCGAGTAGTCATGCGGAGAGCGCATTTTTTGGAATGTTAATGTTTACCGCTGGAGATTTCACGTTACATTGTTAATTTGATTTGGTTATTTCTTTAAATTTAAGATAATTTATTAATCTTTGTTCGTTGATTGTTTGCCGCCAACTCAAAATTACTTAGGTATACTTCATTCGTTTAAGAACTTAGTTATTAAGGTTAAATTTTAATAAAAAGGTTTATAACTTTTTGTGAGTGTAAGCTACTAATTAAAAAACCAAAATTATCAAATGGTTATTAAAGTTAAACTATGCGGAAACAGAAAAATTACTTGATGTAGCTAAGTAGGCTATGTAGCTAAGTAGGCTATGCAGGCTGTATTTTCGTGCATGTATTTGTAGGTATTATTTAGTCATAATAATATATATATACATATACATATATTATCCCTCTCTATATATGAAATATAACACATATATATATATATATAAGTAAGTTATTTAAATGTGTGTGTAATAAATGTATAAAACATATATTATAAACACGCATATACATAAACACACCATCACCAATTCTCATTATTGTCATGTTGACAATAACTGATGATGGAATGGGGGGCCTGGAGCTCTAACATACAAGCACAGTCTTAGTTTAGACTCCAGATTTCCCACAATTTGTGGAGATAAATAAACGTTTTTATTATTATTTCCTTTATTCATTGTATATACATAAAAATTACATTTTAAAATACAAAGATATAAAAATATTTAAAAATATAAAGCCACCGGTATCGGGAACAGGGTCCGAGCTACCGGTGGTCAGGGCCCCTGAGAGAGGAACCTCCTAACTATGCGCGCCGTATCCAGGAGTACTGCTTTCTGGATCAAGCCCTTGATCCAGCTGCCCAACGAGAGCCTCTTTAGATGTTGGTCGAGGCTCTTAGCAATTATGCCATTGGCCGTCACGACTATCGGCACAATGACTGCTGTGTTCACATCCCACATGTCGACAACCTCGCGAGCCAAGTCAAGATACTTCGTTTGTTTATCTTTCTCAGTCTTCACTAGGTTCGCGTCATAAGGGACTGCTATATCAACGATCATTGCGCGACGCTCTAGACGATCTATCACCACTATGTCAGGCTTATTGGCAACAATAGTCCTGTCAGTGATGATAGACCGATCCCAATACAACGTGCAGTTGCCATTTTCGAGAACTGGGTCGGGCACATACCTATAGTACGGTACTTCCGATTCCACAAGATTGTATTTAAGAGCAAGTTGCTGGTGGATAATCCTGGCTACAAGGTTGTGTCTGTGCAAATAGTCTCCGTTAGCCAGACTAGAACAACCGGAAATAATGTGGCGAATGGATTCCACGGGCCGGTGGCATGCCCGACATATGTCAACCGTACCGTCCTTCACAATGTATTTCCGGTAGTTGTTCGTCATCATAACTTCGTCCATTTAAATCACACAGACAAAACCTTCGGTTTCTCTAAGAGGTTACCAAAACGCAGCCAAGCTACGGACGCTAGAAAGTCTACATCGGGCCCATGTAGGACCCGGTAAAAGCGTCCGTGAAGCTCCTTGCTCTGCCATACCTCCCTGCGATCATTAGTATCTAATACCACAGGTTTGCGCCAGTTCCCGTTAGCCAAGGAGAGCGCAGTAAGGCCTTTGTCCACTGCTACCACAACCCGATGCATACCCACGTCGGCCTCTAGAAGGAACTCTCTATGGCTGCATATCTCGCGGTTGTGCAGGCAAGACAGACCTCAGCAACGAGTGGAAGGAAAGCCTACAACGTGCACAGCAGGAAGATTCGGACATCAAGCCGATTCTGGAGTGGATGAAGGTCAGTGTTCCTAAGCCCACGTGGAGTGACGTCTCAGCGATGTGTTCTATCACAAAAAGTTATTGGGCCCAATGGCCGCGACCGAGTCAGTATTGGATTTTTGATACAAGCAAATACTTCGGAAGCGATCTTCAAGTGCGAATAAAGTGATCAGTAGTGAACTTGTGTTTTATAATTAGTGAGTTTAAAGTTGTTATTAGTGTTGTTAAATTAAAGTGTCGTTTTGGTTATTTAATCGGCTGTTTTTATTGTCACGAACCCCAAGCTCGTAACAATATTTTGCGATCAGATGCATCAATCCGTCAATGTACTTCGTACATGATCTATCTGGATCGCGATCATTGATTTTGATCGCCGATCGTTATCCAGATTAACGGTGTACTACGGCCTAAGCACCTAGTTCAAATAAGGAAGCATCGAAACGAAAGTCTACCAGCGTCGTCGCTCATAATTATAGAAAGGAATGTATTATTCCTTTCCCGTCAGGCTATTTCTGGACTGACGCCATCAATGATTTTTTTCGGATGCTTCCTTTCTTATTTGCCTTTTTGAAGAACTGTTTCTATATAATATTCATAGTTGAAAGAATTTTTCGATTGACAATCTTTCAGAGACTAGGTTAATCTATCCTTTTTTTATCACTGAGTTTTACAGAGTTGACCGGCAGTACTCACTCTAGCGAACTTTGTAATCTATAACTCAAACAGAGTACGCAATTTTTTTTCCTAAACTGACTGTTTTGATTTCACTAACAGATATTCAGGTTCAGTAGTGAGAGCAGTGCATGCCGTGCCTTTCCCTTACAATTAGGTACTTACTTCTTCTTAGTTGGACACTCTTGTCAGAGTGGTGGTGGTTGCGCAATTGAGGTACAAGTAGTCGGACACTCTTGTCGGAGTGGCCGTGGTTGCGAAGATGAGGTACATGGAGAGATGTACGTTGGGTCGTCGACTTTCCCGAAGACTGCAGCTCCCACAGCGATACGCTTCCATTTCTGCCAGTTGGTCACGTTTCGAGTACCTACACTGAACCATGGTGGACTCAGTAGTTTTTTAATCAGGTAATTTTTTAATCGGCCGCGTGTTCTCCTGTCTTCCACCTGGCCCTGAATTACCAGTATCTCCATCGAGTTCTCATTTCTGTATATGTGACCAAAGTATTCGTGTTTTCACAGCGGACGAAAGTCGGTCTTTGATACGAAGCTCTATGATATTAGAGACAATGGTGCGCAACGCCGTCCACGTTGCTATAGGTGTAGATAGTCTCAGTTCGTGCTACTTCAGCATCCACTGATATTTCAGTCATGATTTTATGAATGCGAAGTGGCGGGAGAGGAACAGGGCTTTAATGAAATTGTTTTAATAAGTTCTATATGAACCTAGAATTTGCTGACCCGGCGAACTTCGTACCGCCACAGAATCAATAAATGTTGTATTAACTTCACAAAATAAAGTTTTCCTATATAGTAATACTGGTTATCATCCCGGTTTACATATAACTGTGTCAACTGATTTGGTAGAAAACATCTTCGTTCCATATTTTCTCACATTTTAAACCTTCCCTGGACTTTCAAAAATATTTCAAAACCAAAATTAGCTTCGACATGTTTCTGATCTCCTGCTACTTGTGAATCTTTACCGCTCAAAATTTTGATTTGGCATTAAAAATACATACAACCGACTTCCAAAAGAAGGAGGTTATCCTTTTTGTTAGGAAGAGTATTTTTCCAAACTGGCTCCATTTCAATTTGGTGAAGATCTGATGAAGGATTTCGGAGGTAGGCAACGGAACTCTTCAATAAATGATAGCAAATCTCCCGGGATTGCTGAAATTGCATGTCTGTTTATTGATTACACCAGTTCATAACATAACATCACGCTGGTACGCTGTGAAGGGGTACGCAGATGGAAACAAGTCAATCTGAATTAACATGTTTTTGGGGTTATCACGTGTAAGGGAAAAAAAAGAAATTAAAAAAAAGATTTTCCTACTGTACCGTGTGACATATTGTTACGAGCTTGGGGTTCGTGACAATAAAAACAGCCGATTAAATAACCAAAATGACACTTTAATTTAACAACACAAATTACAACTTTAAACTCACTAATTATAAAACACAAGTTCACCACTGATCACTTTAATCCCACTTGAAGATCGCTTTCGAAGTATTCGCTTGTATCGCAAATCCAATACTGACTCGGTCGCGGACTACGCTGGCCTTATAAAGCTCAATTAATTCCAGAACCTTCTACTATAGAACGTCTACTAAAAGAATATACTCGTAACTACCGGTGCCGACTGACCAGATATCGAGAAGTGTTGAATGTTCTGGCATAGAAATGTCTAGAAGGTACTTGACTCTACTAGTACTGCTACTCGATAATAGATGGCGCTAGTAGTAACTAATGTCGATATGTACCCGGCATTAATTCTGGCGCGTAAGAATATTAAATGAAAAGGCTTATTGTAGGGGTTTAAAATTTGTTTTAATTTTTTTGAAATAAATAATTGGTTTTATTCTTCGAGGCTACTCAGCTTAAAATTTTGAAAAAAAGTGCAGATAATAATAATAGTCCTTTACAATGTTATTAAAACATGTAACAAAAATTAAATTAGTTCACTTGGCCAGTTTTCAGTAATCGAGGATTCGGCTTTTAAAGTCACTTTTTTTGGTGTACAATAATGAACAGGTATTCTTATTTTTCTTCTTCTTGCTGCTTGGTATGTAAGTAATGGGTAAAACTGCCGAACCAGGTCCGACCACATTTAATTTAATATGTGGTGCATCAGTCAATAGACACAGTTGACACTAGTGGTGTAATGGTAATCAAGCCGAAACGCGCTCGACCGCGACTTCTTCCTATAAATGTAGCCATAGGCATGTTTAGGGGTTATTTCATTTCAAGTAAATTCTCTCTGTCTGTGGAATAATTGCTCTGCCTGGTAGGTCCTTCTTCTTAGTGTCGCTAAAACGACAGTACAACACATTTTTGGATTAAAACTGGCATTTAAGGGTCCACATGGTCCTTAATCTGATTCCACAGACAAAACTTTATCTTTAGAACGAGAACCTTCTCCTTTTTTGAAGTCTGTTAAAAATAGGGAGGTAGGTACTTATGTCCGTAAAATTGTCAGGTCTTTTGACACATACACTAACATTTTTACATCTCTACACCGATCCGCCGTACATTCCGAAGTGGTTGCATCATCTCATCAGCAATGTTGTTCTATTGATTCGGCAGTAACCCGATACCGTCCATCAGACGTCACGTCGTTTTAACTGTGACGCAGTTGACATTGTACACTATTTATTATCAGGCGGAAAACCCGGACGCGTATTGCCAAACTGTATGCTGACCCAGACCAGGGTTGCTCTGAGTTCGATCGCAGTTTGCCTTTGTAGTTGAAGAGCAAACTGTATACCTATTCAGAGAGTGTCTGAATCAAAATACATTTTGCTTTAAAATACTAGAGCGAATTACATACGAGTCCAGATGGGGGGTGCAAGCGGATGCACTTTTATACCTCCATGGCGTTCAATAAGGCTACAATTTAAATGCGTGCCAAGTCAAATATGTTAACTTTAAATAAAATAAACCCACTCTATACCGAGGTGCCTTAAACACAACGTTTTAAGTTCCAAAACAATTTTACACTCATCCATCAGAGTAGGTAATTGTACGTGTTGTATTTATATTATTTTTGCCTACCAAAATGGATAAATGCTCACCAAATCTTGTTTTTCTGAAATACAATGTTACTTCTGTTACTAGAAGAACTTGGATGCAAAACCGTGCCAAGCGAGCTCGGGACTTGGGGCAACCAGACTCGGACAGGTTAGGTTATAAATTATAAATGATATTTATTTTGTAAGTACTTAAGTTAAACATAACACTTTTACACATCAATCTTTTTTAGTCATTTTTAAACTAGATTTAGCCGGTGTTTCCTAGTTGACTACCCTGAGAAGAAACACCGAAACAAACGCAGAGGTCAAAGTCTCTTAAAGTCCATACAATCGTCCTGGTCAAATCATATGAGAACCATGTAGGTTGATGTCTGAAGTGATCTTTGGAGGAAAGTACCACACAGATTTGAGTGGACCTGCCCAGACAGTGCAAGGATTTGCCAGTTATCGTGTAGCTCAAACTTAGAACTTTAAGGAGCTCAACGATTTGACGAACAATACCAAAGTAAGGACATTTGTGTAGGCCGCATAAAGAACTCAAACTGCCAGACTAACATGAAATGAACCCCTATTGCGATCTACATGATCCTCACATTCACAATACGTTATAATAATATGAGGGCCATGCAAATCAGTTAAGTTAGAAGGGGATGGCGGGGTCTAGTAAGCGAGCGAATCAGACCCCACTATCCCCTTCGTAGCATTTATCCATTCAGGCAGGTATTTCGAATATTTTGGTAGTAAAATAGGTACTTTTCTGGTAGCCGTTTAAACACAAGCTACAGATATTCGCGTGTCACAGATTGCTTTACATACAAGCGAACAAAATACATACCTTCTCAGATAGCTCTGAGCTCGTATGTACTTTGCTCCAATTTGTTTGTGATTTCAATGAGCAAGACGTAGTTCAGTACAGACTATGGGTGTCTAGGTCAGCATACAGTTTTGCAATACGCACCCCGGACATTTAACTATGAATGTTCACACCTTACAACGCATGATGAGAAACTAACATGTTCATATTCATAGTAACTTTACCTACATATAGACAGAAAAGTAGGACAGAATCTGGGCAACAAGTGACTCGGCTGTCTGCAGTCATCAGCGCCTATCAGACGTACCTCATATATACTTACTAGCATTTCATTTGATCAACATTAGGAGTATGTCAAAAAAGTCAAAAGTCAAAAAAAGTCAAAAGGTTAAATAACGCGATATGAGTTCTTCTCTACTCGCTTTGGATGGACTATCATTTATGTCATGAAACAACGCTTCGTATTTAATGAACGTTAAACATCGTTCGTAATCCTTACTTTTTGACGTACCTACGTATGTTACGTTAACCATCTGTTTGAAACAGTGCCCTTACTGGTTGAACAACGGAGTGCATCCATATATGTTATATGGGTTTACGATGATTGTCGAATTCGGAATCACTTGGAACAGACGCTAAGCGAGGCGAGGGGCGGGGGGGACCCTACTAATACAACACGAGGATTATCCGGAGGGAGCGGACGAATTTTGCCCATCTCGAGGGAACCATGAACATATAAATACTTCTAAATAAAAGTTCGGCGAGATACGAGTGTAATCGTGGACATCAGCCAGCCACACCGGCCGCTGGGACCTACTGGTTCCCGAGCATTCCACAATTACTTGCGATCCATTCCACAATTAACCGGACTATCCTGTGGTGGCCTCAAATGAATTTAAGGCCCCAAGCAAGGGCTTACAAACTAAGCTATTTAAACTAAATAACCGCTCGCTAGGGCATCCCCTGTGGGATACGGACCTCAGCTTTGAGGCGTCATTTCGGGAGGACAGCAAGGGACAGGCTGGGTCATAACATTATTATTTGGGGAGTTTAAAGCTACTGGCTCAGCGACGCGGGCTGGCTCGGTAATCAAAGGTCGGCGAGAGTTTTTACAGGGACGTCGCGACGGGCTTCGGCACCGAGGTTGGAAAACGGAACGCGCTCTGTGTCTGTGTTTACGAAGCGTGCTGGTTTCCCTACAGCTTTACTGAATCTGAGTGATGGCGTCGTCGGGT
Source organism: Mamestra configurata (assembly GCA_002192655.3). Taxonomy (NCBI): domain Eukaryota; kingdom Metazoa; phylum Arthropoda; class Insecta; order Lepidoptera; family Noctuidae; genus Mamestra; species Mamestra configurata. The sequence goes on from NDFZ01004172.1 coordinate 33,719, forward strand.
TCGACTAGGGTATGCCGCTGTCGGCGCATCCTACTTATCTGAGCAGAAATGGAGCGTATCGGGTGGCCGATGCGGTAAGGGGATTTTGGTGTTTTGATGCAGTTTCGATGAAACGTTGGGATAGACGTTTCATGAACTGCTTCACTGTCGGGATCTTGAGATCGACATGGAGTCGCTCGTCCCTAATGATCCACGGAGCAACCGTAGTCTTTCGGAGAAATCGGTTTTGAAGTACTTGCATCCTATGGATTTGGTACGACTTTACGTGCGCGAAGGTGGCACACGCAAATGTCATAATCGGGCGTATGCACGTAGTGTAGATGCGCAGTTTACATCTTAGGGACAGCTTGCTGCGTGCATTCAGCATGGAATGGAGCATACCGAGAGCGAAAGGTGCACGTGAACGTACCGTCTTTATATGCTCACCGAACGTAAGGTGTCGGTCGGGGATCACGCCTAGATATTTAGCTTGCTTCTCCCAAGGAATCGGCTTACCAAACATGGTGATCGGGCTGGGGGGTCTGGGAAAGTGAGACCGCGGTTTGTAGAACAAAACCGCCTGGCTTTTCTCGGAATTAACTTCAATCCTCCATTTCCGGAACCAATCGCCTGGGGCGTTGGCAGACCGTTGGAGGGCTCAAGCTATGTACTGTTCGCTACTGCCGGAGCGGTATATGGCTGTGTCATCGGCGAACAGGGCTAAGTGCGTCCCGGAGGTGGTCGGGATGTCACTGGTGTATAGCGTGAACGCTAAGGGCGCTGGGGCACTCCGGCGCGAACGGGGTGGGGGGCTGAAAGCGCACCTTCGATACGGTACCGAAAGGTGTGGTTCGACAAATAGTCTCGTAAGTGACGATCTGGCACACCGAGTCGATATAACTTGTATATCAGACCGTTGTGCCAGACCTTGTCGAAAGCTTTCGCTACGTCGAAGAACAGGGCTCCCGTCACTAGGCCGCGTTGGTAGCGATCGCTGATGTGCTGTCGTGCGGTCATCAACATCATCAGGGAAGCGGGGAAAAGACGGATCACCCTGTTGGTGATACTGTCAGACCCAGGTGCTTTCCTGGGTTTGAGTCGGCCGATGATCTCCTTTAGCTCGTCTGGAGTGACGGGTGGCAGGGGGTCTTCGGGGTCCTCAACGGGAGGGAGGGAAGCTCTACGTTCATCTTCAGCATACACCATGCGAAGGTGAGCTTGGTCTACTGATAAAGAGCTGGGAGAGCATTGTGACTCTAGGCTGTCGGCCAGACATTCGGCTTTCTCGTGGTCAGTGAAGGCGACGGTGTTATCAGGGCGTGTGAGGGGTGGAATAGTAGAAACAGATCACAGATCGTAATTTTTTCTGAAGCTTCCAGAATGCCTGGTGATTGGATTCGAGGTCACTCAGCAACTTATCAGCCATCGTTACGCAGTTCAGTGTTTTTTTTTTTTTAAGGATGGTAAATCATCAGATGACTTCTTCCGCTCTGGGTGGAGCGGAAGGGCGTGTCAGACTCTTACTGACTAAAACCCATCCGTGTTCCTTGTAAAGCCCTTTGCGTTCCAGGGCCGCGGTGACTCTTTCGAACAAATTCCGCAACCCTGGCAGGCTCTGGCCCTAGCAGGCCCCGTCTTTTATGCTGACATCTCTTTAAGGCGCGCGTGAAACACAACGCGCCATCGACCCGGGCCTGGTGGTAATCGGACGGCCCACCCAATGCTCGCCGTCCGCAGACCCGCACCTACGGTGGCCGGGGATCGCCCTGCGACTCCCGACGCCCGGGGCGTCTTCTCCTGTTGCGGCGGTTGGGGCGAAGGCCTTGCCTTTCCCTCGCGCGGCCCGCCTCCTCCTTCGCTAGCATTACTGCTTCGCAGAAGGAGGTGACCGCTTCCCAAGCCTCCTCGCTCCGGACCATGGATTCAACCAGGGCCGGACGCGAGAGGTTGCCGCCGCCGATCGCCTCGACGAGGACACGGCGGTGCTCAGCCCAAGCAGGGCAGACCTCCACCGTATGCTCCACCGTGTCCTCCGGGCGATCCTCACAGTGCTGACACCCGGGCGTGTCCTCCCGCTTAATCCGAAACAGGTACCTCCCGAAACAGCCGTGTCCGGTAAGTAACTGCGTCAGGCGGAAGGTGAGGACGCCGTGGCACCTCTCCAGCCACTCCTCAAAGAGGGGCCTTACCGCCGCAATAGTGGCGTGCCCAGCGCTGGGTCGCGATAGTCGCTGTTTCCATACCGCCATGATATCCTGCCGGAGCTCCTATCGCCGCGCTGCAATTTGCTGCGGCAGTGGAGTTTCGCCCCGGCGAAGCGCCTCCACGCGCCACGCGTAGACGTGCGCGAGGGCTCTCGCCTCCAGATCCCATGGCGGTAATCCGGCAAGGAGGCTCGCTGCCTCGTCGGAGACCGTGCGGTATCCCCGGGCCAGTCGGATGGCCATGACCCTTTGGGACGAATTGAGTTGGCGGGCTGGTCGCCCCCTCAGTGTCGATCGCAGTCGTCGTGTCGGCGCCGGTCTCGCCGCGATGAGATCGGGGATCTTATCCAAGTGAGGTGACTTGGTGTCTTTTAACATTTCGCTTACTCGGCTCCAGGGTCCTGATCTAGGAGCAAACTTCATGATCACGGGCCGATGGTCTGAGTTGAGCTCGTCAATCACCTCCACAGAATGCAACCGTAAGTTAACATTTTTGAGGAGAGCGATGTCGAGTTCGTAGGGGCGGTGGTTGGGATCGTGAGGGCAGGTAGGACATAAGTAGAGATAACTGTGATGGATTGATGGCCTGTCTTGCCCAGCCACAGACAGAGACCTCAAGTCTGGAGAGGCAGTACAAGGACGACCTATAATAAATTAGAGTTCCTCCCCTATGTCAACGAGACCTGTCGTTGCGAACTAAACGATAGTTGGCAAGTTTCGGGTCCCGATGGTAAGGTTTGAGAAGGATATCTAAGTGATGGTCGCGAGTCGCGGAGGAACGTGGCGACCATTTAGTTTTAGTTTTCCTTTCCTTTCTTTGATGTTTTTGGGAGGCATGCAAGAATCATAATCAGCATCACATTCCATGTTTCGGGCTAAGCCGGTCAGGGCGTTTTGGTTTTTTGCAGAAAAATATAAATGCTGCCGAGGAGACTAAAATTGTATCTATAACAGATACATCTTTTACCTTTCATACTTTTGATTATACTTAAACAAGTTTAAACTTGTATAAATTGACTACTTGACTAGTATTTCTCTTTTATTTAAAGAAAAATACTTTAGCCGTGTACTTATGGGATTTTATTTGAGTTAGCGATGAAAATATAGTATTTTTCGTACTAAGTACATAATTTTTCTATAATATGCCTACCTAAAATATTTCATTTGTTTTTTTGAAACACTAATCTCAGTGCAGGGTGGAGCGCGAGTCGGGACTTAATTACCTCGCTGTTGTCACAAATAATAATAATTCGTCTACGCTCCAGTTCCCGGGCATAAGAGCCCACTGCCACACACGTCTCGTGCTCTCCTAGTTAACGAGCTGCACACACAGGGGTGCCCCCTGTCAGTTAAGTACATAACATGGCACAGGTGGGTTGAAGGGCAGGACAAGGTCACTATTGGTGCGCACATACATAGTACTGATTCTGACACTTCTCTTTTCATCCTACTTTATTTACCGACTTCCAAAAAATCAGGAGGTTTTCAATTCGATTGGTATAAACAGGGTGAATTTTTAAAGTGTGCGTGAGTGGCCAGGTTAAAGTTCAGATAAACGGTGTAAACTCAATAGGGTCGGAAACGACAATGGGCGTTCCTCAGGGTTCAATATTGGGTCCATTCCTTTTTTTAGTTTACATAAATGATTTGCCCCAATTACTTAAAAATCAACCAAAGATGGTGTTATTTGCGGATGACACATCATTAATATTTAAAATAGACCGACGTTCACAAAATCTTGACGACGTCAATAGCTCTATTCATCAGGTCCAAAATTGGTTTACGGCAAACAACTTGGTTTTAAATAAAAAAAAAACTAAATGTATTAGATTTTCTTTACCAAATGTTAAAAGTAGCGAATGTGACATCATATTGAATGGAGAAAAACTGGAGTTCATTAATCAGACGGTTTTCCTAGGTATCACATTGGACGAGAAATTACAATGGGGGCCTCATATAACATCTCTTGCGGGTCGTCTAAGCTCAGCCGCGTATGCTGTTAGAAAGATAAGACAGTTAACAGACGTAGAAACCGCACGTTTGGTCTACTTTAGTTACTTTCACAGCATTATGTCGTACGGTATTTTGCTGTGGGGTCGGGCTGCTGACATTGAATCCATATTTATTTTACAAAAGAGAGCTGTCAGAGCCGTTTATAATCTGCGTCGCCGTGATTCTCTTAGGGAACTTTTTAAAAAGATTAATATTATGACAGTCCCTTGCCAATTCATTTATGAAAATATTATGTATGTGCGGAAAAACCGACATCTTTTTAGTAAAATTAGTGATAGACATAATTTTAATACTAGAAATAAAGACAAATTAGATCAACCATTTTTTAGATTAGCTAAAGTCCACACTTCTTTCATGGGGTATTGTGTTAAATGTTACAACAAAATACCTTCTGACATATTAGAACTAAATGAAAGAAAATTTAAAACTCATGTTAAAAGTACACTTTGTGAACAAGCATATTACAAATTAGAAGATTACATTCAGGATAAGAATGCTTGGAAACATGCTGGTCCTGCTCCATAGGACAATCAAGGGTGAAGGTCAAACTGGTTGATTAATGTATTAACTTTATAGATATACTGTTTCTTTTTTTGTGTTTTTATTTTTCCGTTGACTCACACACTTGTTTAATTAATGGTTCCAATGTTTGTAAATATGTGAGTACAATTTACCTAAATTTCTTTAGGAAATTAATAAGTTTACCTCTGCTGGTGATACTTTGTTCTTTAAGTAGCATACTCTGGGTGCATCGTCCTCACATAATACCTATTAAATTAATTGTTGTATACCAAATTTTGTAAAATCATTATTTAAAAAGAGTAACTATGGAGTTTCTTGTCCGTTCTTCTCCATAAGAATCTACCTTTCCGAATGGACAGTAGAGTCACTTTATTAATGTTACATTATTATTTTACTGAACTGTAAACGATGACGTTCAAAAGTGCCGTTTAATGGCCTAATTGAAATAAACGTTTTGACTTTGACTTTGACTTTGGCCAAATCAGAATCTATGAGGAATATTGAAAAACACTGAAAGGAGTCTCGAGCCCGATTTTGATGAAAACTAAAACTGCATTAAGTATTGGAATTTTGAAAATTCGGTTTTTGCTAGCCAGCCAGGAATCGAAACGGTTGATTTCGAAAAAAAAACACCGTGCTTCACTATCCAAAAGTGTCGCTACTGAGGATCAAATTCTAGGAAGTAATAACATAGGAATAACAAAGCAATAACAAAGGAAAGTGCTAATTTTTAACAAAACACTTGTCACTACACTATCAACTGGATTCTATTTACGTTATTTTCACAACTAACACAAACATTGTATTCATCGATAGGTACTGTCAATGAAAAACCTTTTTACAAAAAAAAAAACAAAACCCTCCTTCTATCGGCCGTATTTTTACCGACTTCCAACTAAAAACACTACAAAGTACCTATAAAATAACTTTAATTTCAGAAGTCGGTGTCAAAAAACGAAGAAACAATCACAAACACCAGTTATTTTATACTATGTTGTGTTTTAAGTTGGAAGTCGGTTGTATTTTATTGTATAAAGGTTTTTTTTTGACAGTATCGATGAATACAATAGGTAATGAATGTTTGTGTTAGTTGTGAAGATTACGAAAATAGAATCCAGTTGATAGTGTAGTGACACTAGTGACTGTAGTGTCGTGCTTGTGGAGCATTGAGCTTTCGAGTGGCTACCTTGCCACACTGTCGGCGCCCGGCGAACGCCATTCACAGTCCGCCCACTGCGAGGCGACTACAACTGCGGCCAGTTACCTGAACACAGCCCTTTATGTCAACCAACTTAAACAACAAATTAGGCTTTAAATTCAACAGACTTCAACTAACTTAGGCTCACCGAATACCTACCTATTAATATAAGTGTAGGAACAGTAGGTATTAGAACCCTACCTAGCTAGATAACTTTAGTAAACAGAGCCAGAACCGCAGGCCGCTCGACGGGATACAGCCGGCCAAGCAGCGGTATACAGATAGGTATCGAAATGCAACCTCGGCGATGCGAATAATTTGCCTTTCACAAAAGTGCACGAGGAGCCAGTCAGCCAGCCTACTCACGATATGGGAGCAGCCAGAAAGCAAGTTTATAGGGCAAGCTGCGTGCGGAGAGAGCTGTGTACCCCTCCGCCCCCCGGCCCAGTCGTCCCGCACGCCGCGCCGCGCTCCCCGCGCCCTACGCCCGGTCGCCAACCGGTCTTCCC
>NDFZ01004172.1:41764-53915 GCA_002192655.3 Mamestra configurata
GCACGTATCCCGCACACCCGCTCCCCGCCACCCCCCGCACACCTCTACGTATAGTCGCGCAACACTCGCCGCGACTCACCCGGAGCATTACTTGTGAAACTTGAAACAAATCAGTGATAGAGTGTAATTGAGAACCTTGTGAGCAATTTGAGTGTAACCAGTGAGCAGTGTATAGTGGTGGAGCCGGTTCACCTCGTGTGCGAGGCCGGTGCGAGCGCCGAGTGTCTGTGTGGAGCAGTGCTTTCTAAACGAGTCCCGACACACCGGCACGGTGTGCAAACTGTCCGACACACTTTGGGATTTATACAAAACTCTTAAAGGTGAGCAGTGAGCGCGGGACGGGACTTGAACAGAGTTTGTGAGATGTTTATCCGGGGAGGTTCCATCTCCCCGGATTACTTATGTATTATCGTTGGGCTGTGGAGCCATGTCGTAACCAGTCGATGATAGATGACTACGTTGAATCAACTTGTCACAGTCAGCAGACACGACTTACATGATATGCAACTGTGCATTTCATCAATCAAAGTATTCTGAATGTTAAGTTATTTTTAGAGTAAAAGCAGAAAAGTTAAATGAAATTGTGTGCGGGAAGGCTACGATTCAAAAGATTACCAAAGTTAATGATAGGTGCTACAAAATAAAAAAAAGTAAAGTTCCTCCTGATGCGTGAAGTACCTACATAGTTAGTCTGGATTAGGTTATGATTATGATGTAGTGTAGATACCTACTTCTTTAGGTGATGAGATGAGCATTTACTATATGTAGTCAAGTCGACCCACTGGCCGCAGTCTTGGTCCTAATTTTATGTGCAGTAAGTACCTAATATAAAACCACACAATTTTCATAAGATATTAGGTAATTGTAGTGATGGCGCGTTGTGTTCCACGCGCGCCTCAAAGAGATGTCAGCATAGGAGACGGGGCCCGGTAGGACCAGAGCCTGCCAGGGTTGCAGAATTTGTTCGAAAGAGTCACCGCGGCCCTGGAACGCAAAAGGGCTTTAGAAGGAACACGGATGGGTTTTAGTCAGTAAGAGTCTGACACGCCCTTCCGCTCCACCCAGAGCGGAAAAAATCCTTTAATGATTGGGAAATCATCAAATGACTTTTCGTATCCTTAAAAAAAGGTAATTCTAGTCAACACGTGAAGAATCGCTACAAACGTTTCAGTAACTAATAGTGGTGAATTCATGTATTTATCATGAAAATATCCTAAAGAGTTCCGAAATCTAGGTAACATGGTTTCGAGCGGATGTAACCTAACGATCACGCGTAACGAGTGGAATCTTGTAACCCGCGATAACTGTGTCCGTGTACCTCATGCGCCTAGTCAGCAGGACAGAGAGCTCATTCATAAACCAACACCAGTCCTGTAGGTACCTACCTTATGTAAATAGCAAACCTTAACCAGTTTTTCACCATCACAAGCCTAAACCCTGAAGAACTGCTCTAAGCAAGCTCTAACAACAAGACAACTTAGGTACATTAATTTAAGTCTAAATTAACCCAATGGATGAAAGGTTTTCTGATGATAAATTTATATTATTGAGCAGTTTTTTTAACTGAGTACTTATTTTGTAGTACTTAATTGTTACTATTAAGTAGATAGGTAGGTACCTATCACATTTAGATTTTTTTCCGTGAAAAAACTTTTTAACAAAAAAATACAACCGACTTCCAAAATAACTTTTCGGAAAATAAATTTCGGAAGTCGATGTTAAAAACGAAGAAACAAAACTAAAAACACCGACTTCGGGAATTAAAATTTTAGACTTTTTAGTGTTTTTATTTGAAAGTCGGTTGTATTTTTTGTTAAAAAGTTTTTTTTTTCACTCTAGTGGTTTTTTAGTGGTGGTGAAATGACATTACACCCATAATGGGACAGTCTACACTAGAGATGCCGCGAATACTCGCTATTATTCGGTATTCGGCATTACTCGAAATTTGTTTGGTTACTCGTCGAATACCAAATAATAGTGTCTATTATTCATCATTCGGCGAAAAGTTATTTTTTATTTAGACAGCTGTCTAAATAAAAAATAACTTTTAATCAACAGAAAATCTAAAGACTTAAAAATAATTAAACTTATTCATCCTTAAAAAAGCACATTTAAATATTATTTATCATAAATGCAAGGTGACCAAACACGATGAATACAACTTTAAATGACGATATTTTTTATTACGCAAATATGTCCAGATATTTTTCCATAATTAGGTAGGTAGGTACCTACATTATGTAGAAAGCGATTTTGTGTGCTATATTACATCTACCAAATCTCTACCATTTTTGCTGCCTAAAAATGCGATAGCGTTGTGTCGTGTTTTTCATCAAATGTAAGCAAATTTTTGTAGGTTTTTAAAATACACCACACTACGTCTTTTTTGATTATTCCATAGAAATAATCAGAATTGTGAAATCTGGTGATTTGGAAGTCAATTAATGCTTGCGATTAAATTGCCTAGGAAACGTTCGTCTCAAACTTCCACAGTTCCACTCACATCATGATGCATAGATTCTGCGCCTTCTTAGACGCAGTGGTTTTCTTAGCTCAACAGATTAATTTGATGAAGTAAAAAATTGGAATTTTCAAAACGCGATCTCAAATAGCGGTCGCCAGCCACAGTACGAGCAGCACTTGCCATGTGGGCTCTTCAAAGAAGAAGAATGGAATTACTCGACCTAATTAGTCAGTCGAAGTGGATTAAAGGATTTTGCGTGCAGCGTGGATCAGTAAAGACTGTTGTTCCTTCAAACAGTGTTTTTTTAGCAAATCTCATTTCGATCACCGAAACGGGATTGGTTACCCAAGAACATTTTCTGGAAAAATAATTGATTGACTTTCGACTTACATTATTGAAATTATTACAGAAGTCATGGACTTAAAAACTAAAAACTGACAAAAATAAAATCGCAGCCCTTTTAACTAAAAGAAGACTCTCAAACATCTGAAAAATTTGGCCATATACCTATTGAAATGATGGTAAAACAAAATTGTATACGCCCACGGGCCCGAGTACCCATTTAAAAAGTTAGGTAAAAATCAGTCAGGCTTTTAAATTAATAATTTAATTTTAAAGTAAAAGGGTCAGATTGTGAGGCAGTGTTGTGTAATGTTACACTTATAGGCATTTAATTTAGGGACACATAAACCGATACGCTCTAAAAGTCCGTCACACGACGTTGAACTCCGCACAACCTTTTGGAGAAACAGCAATTCCAGCTTACGTCTGCGAAGCTGTAAGGGATGTAGTTGGAATCGAGACAGTCTCTCCTCGTACGAACATCTCATGCTTACACCAGAGGGGTAACAAATGCAAGATGCCTTGTGAACGATCTTTGAAGGGGTGTAGCGGCATCAATGCCGCCACATAAAAAACTAAGAAGCGAAATTTGTACGGCAACAAAAAGAACCGCAACGCCATCTACGACAAACTAACAACGAAATTCTGCATCGCGCAAGCAAAGTTCTCCGCATACCTCTATAGGGACTTGATACGGTCAGAGTGTACAGCATAATGTGGGTTCCAGACGCAATGCATTGAATAAGGTCAATTTAGATTCAGTATGTCTGAATTCTTTAGTGTTACGCTTGATAAAACCCAGCAATTTTGCGCACTTCTTTACCATACAGCTATAATGAGGAACAAAGCTCAACTTCGAATCAAGAATGATTCCCAAGTCTTTAACCTCCGTTACAACAGAGATGTCTTCGTTGCCTATGTGAAAACCTGTGTCAATCACCTTTCTCTTCCGGTGAAATGAATGTGTTGGCATTTTGAGGCATTTAGCTTCATTTTGTTGACGCAACACCATGCATAAACTCGATCCAAACCAGCCTGTAACAAGTCTGCGTCAGCAGCTGATTTGTCGCGAAATTTGCATATTGTCGGCAAAAAGGGAGTATTGGCAATGGTGGATTTGAGTCAAAATGCTCATAAAATTAAAACTGCTGAGCCAAACTAAATATTTTTTTACGAGACCAAATGGCAAGTATACCATACCCCACGAAAAAAGAATCACATAAATCGGATCACAAATCTCGGAGTAATCGGTGTACACTGTACTGTACATCCATAAAAAAAAATACCCACCAACTTGAGAACCTCCTCCTTTTTTGGAAGTCGGTTACTAAACATAGCCAGTTATAACCGTTCCGAAATGGAGTCGATAAAAATAATGTGTGTCTGAAGATAGCTGTACGTTGCACAATGTCAAGTGGGCACATTGCTCCAGGTTCAACCACAAGTGGCACCCACACGATCATGAGCCATCGTGAGTGAAGCGAGGCAACACAGGCAGGGCCAAGCTCGGCAATGAAAACGTAAAATATAGGGCGCCCAGAAAATAGCCTTTTTTATTTTATTATAACGTGGAATTCTTTCAATTCAAATGGTTTCGCGTCCCAAAAATGTAATCCACTACCTAATTGAAATTAATAAGTCATGGATCAGATCAGGAAAAACATAGAAGTGATTTAGAAACGACCACATCCACAAAAAGTCATCAATATTTTGGGTTTGCTTTTTGTTGAGAGGCGACGGTCCCTAATTTGACTGCCTACGATAAAAATTACCACGGCAAAACTTCAAAAATTATCGAAATTGGTAGGCTATGAGCAAATCTATTTTTTAATTTTATTTTTATTTGTTGTTAACCTACCACAGTGTAGTTTTTTCCACCCAAAGGTTGACTGGCAGAGAATGCCTTGATGCATTAAATCCGCCCATGTACCTACCACTAATTTTACATAAAGTTTAAATAAATATCAGAGCTTCAATTAACATCGAGCATAGTTGATAAAGCTTGTAAAAAAATTAAAAGTAAAAATCTTTTTTAAAAAACAAGCTTTTATTTATACTAAAAAGAAAAACTTTTACTTTAAAACTTTTACTATCAACTTATAACGTACGGTAAGAATGCATTAAAAATAATTAGTCCGCCATCCTGGGTGTGTTGCCATGTTGGATTTAGAATGACGACACAGTTAACCATGCATTGTCTTCCAAACCGAACGTGTATACAAAAGTTCAGCTCAATCGGTTGAAGATATCTGCTTCAAAATGTCCGCCATATTGGATTTAGAGTGACGTCACTTTATTTTTAGCAAGCCCTTTCATTTAAAACCCATATTGTAGGAGTGCATTAAAAATAACTAGACAGCCATCTTGGGTATGTCGCCATGTTGGATTTAGAATGACGTCACACAGTTAATCATGCATTGTCTTCCAAACCGAACTGGTATACAAAAGTTCAGCTCAATCTGTTGAAGATTTCTGCTTCAAAATTGAGTTGCAAGAGTCCACCCGGACAAACATACATATGTACATGGCAAGTTAAATAAAAGATTGTAATTAGGTAAATTATAAGACTTCCTAAGCTAAAGCAAAGATGCAAAATAAATATTCTTAGAAATGCCATACATATCCGCTATATATGGATACTTTGGGAGATTCGACAAATGCCACCAACCGAAGCTGCTATAAAATATCTGGCCAATAGGGAGTCCAACCATCAACTCGTAAAAGAAGAACTATAGAAAAACACATTCAAATAATGCTGATTATCTTCTCTCACAAATTGACTTTTGAGTTGTGACATCATTCATGACATGATCTATGTGAGTCAGATTAGTCACACACAGTGTCAGATAATGTGCGAGTTGTAAGTGGCACGAAACATACAGCCAATACAGCTATGATGAATGCTTGTTGTAAATGTTTTTATAATAATACCTACATGCTTGTTGGAACAAACACTCACGGTCGGCGTTAGCACGGTCGACGGCGACGTGCAGCGCAGGGTCGGCTGACGCTGTCGGCGCGCTACTCGTGTCGACTGTCGAGCCAGTCTCTCAGCAGTGTGTCCGCAGCTGTTCGCAATGTTTGTTATTCCATTGAGTCCGGCAAGTAATTGAGAATAAACTGAGTAGCTATTTGAGTTATGCTGGTGTACTATTCATTAACTGCTGCAGACGATGGTCTCGACGAGAAAACTAAACCAAAGAGAAAATAATATTTAAATGTATGTAACCTACCTGAATTAAATCTGACCTTAATAAATATCCTCTCTAATGTGTGACTCTCTTCTTAAAGCCTATACTATAGTACAGGCTTGGTATACCAGAACACACATTCCATTGATACTTCTAAAACCCGCTATTTGACCAGACAGATTATGTTCATTAGTATAATAATGAACGTTAACAACAATATTGTTTTGAGTGTGACATACTTCCGAAATACAAATTCCAACGCAATTATTAAAGTTATGTACATTTTACACAAATAGTATTTAAGTATTCATGTAGGTAGGTACATCACAATACTCTCGTAAAAGAAATGATATCAGAGAGAAAACACCAAGGCATTGTTTATTGTTGTTTAATGTTTATTTCAAAATAAATTAAGTAGAAGTAGGTACCTACTTATGTAACGTTTGTGTTGATGTCTAACTAGGTACCGCAGACGAACGCTAGGTAATTTTAAAGTAGCCACAAATTCTGACTGTAATGATCAACTTCATACCTACTTTTCTGCTACTTGGAGCAGTGTGGTATGTAGCATTTCTGTTCATGTTAACACAAATCATGACATCAGAATGATATTCCTTTGCACCAGAATTATTGTGTCACATTATTACTGAACCAGCATCTATTGCACGTACCTATCACGGAAGGAATGTGTATCTAGTTGTTCTTGAGTTTACGTCAGTAGTAGTTTTATGTTGAACACAATCATCAAATAATGCAAGCAAGTTAATCCAAACCAAACACGTTGATCTAACTGATGCTTCTACAGGTTTTACCAAAATCAAGCTATCACTTGACAGTGGAGTGAACCCAATGTTAAAGGCTGGTTCAGGCTGTTTGAAGGCGACGTTTTTACGTAAGAAAATGCAATTAATAAAATGTTTTTGAACATGTAGCGCGGGCTGGCTGCGGAAGGTACTTCTGTAAGCTTATCAACTTATGTCTATGTTCAAAGAACTGTGAGTAGATATTGAGCTTATCAATAAGATAGCGTTTGGTGTTTCTCGAATTTAATGAAACATGCATTTATAATGTAATTGACTCAATCCTGATATCTAGTTTTCAAACGTAAAGCTAATAAAGTAGGTAATAATATATTATTAATAGTAAGCTAAATATGTGCAAAAATTAAGTCAATTACTGATTTTATTCACAAAACACCCTACGCGCGCCATCTTGCGCCGGGTTCGCGAACTAAGTAGCCAGCAGAGTTCAGTTCAACGTACTCTAGCCTTGAACTGTGAACATTTTGCCATCCCTCGCCGACGGAGTTACTACTCTGTCCTCTGTAACTAGTAACTGACACATTGCTAAGAAACCCAAATCTATAAAGGTATCTTTTATAGATTTGGTTCAGTAGTCTCAACAAATCTCAGCTACTCAAACACCCCGGTGGGTGAATATTTGAGAAGACGCCAAATACATATTTTGTATATGTAAATGTGTGGATGAAGAAGATGATAGGTACGTCGACCCCAAATTTGCAAAAGGACAAGAAGACTCATAGCACCGGGATCCACATTGATAACTAAATACAGCTATCGTTTACATTATTATACCATTACCTACAAGATCCAGTGCTCTGAGTAGCATCATCTGCCTAAAGGTACTTTAGTTTTGTGTAATTTAAAAAGTCACAAATCATTGTTTTGGGGTATGAATAGGCGTGACCTGTTAAGACAATTTGATACTAGAGCTAAGATGCAATCTTCATTCTAACTCTGGCTTCTAATCAATAGGTTAGAAACTACTGATAATGATGTCTACTTAGTACTCCGACTACAGAAAATGTTTAACCTGTGCCGCAGCTCGCGATGCTGTACGGGACAATACCCTAGTCAAGACATGTTCAAACAGTGTACAGCTAAGTAGAGAATATAGTAGGGAGGGTCTAGCGGACGATTATGAGACGATTGACTGATGCGTCCCCAAGAGGAGAGCGCGGCGATGCGGCGGTGCGGCTGTGCGGCCGTGTCCCACGGGCTCTCGGCGCGCTGCCGACTCGCGACTGCCGCCTGCCGCGCGCTGCCACTTGACCTCTCACCTAATTCCAAGGAATGTCGTTCATTACTGAACGCACTCTTTCATATATCAATGCGTATTTAACGTTGCACGGTTGAGGCCATTATATGTCGATTGTTTCTGTTACATTTTCACCACATCGTCTATTTCACGCAAAAAAGCTCTCAGAAGAGCTAAACAGTGTGTTTTGAATCCAGTTAAATATTTCTGGCTTGGCAGTTTCCTTATTACTTTCAATAACTGGTGACATGTGCATTGATGACAACATTATTACTGCTTTATTCTTTTAGGTACGTAGGAGCACACAGTTGCTTCTTTGCCAAAGGCGCATATTTGCAGGAAGAAACCGTTTATTTTTTCTTACCGTTCCAACTATTGTCATATTGCACGAATTCAAGGAATGAGCCAGTTAAAGAGACGTAAAAAAATTATCCGTAGTTACATTCAGTCTTGAATTTTTATATTTAGCCACGAGATCTAATAAGGTGCATTCTCCAACTTTTATTTTACGATTACCATCACTTGACTTTCCTGTATATATTTATCCATTTATTTGCATCACAAGCCCAGAATATTTTTATGCTATACTTTTCAGGATTCGATGGCATGTATTGAGTAAAGTGAGTCCGCCCACGTTATCCATATAGCTGTTCGTCAACGGTAATACATTCACGAGGCTTGTAGATTTTATTCAAATTTGAAATGAACATAGTCCAAATATTTCGTATAGCGGCTGCTTTATCAGCTAACAAACGTTCAGGGCGCGTTACATCATTATCAAACCTTATGAAGCGTAACAGCATTTTGAATCTATGATGGGACATCGCAGCCCGAAATATTGGTAAGTGACTGGATTTCCACAGTTCAGTCAACAGCCGCAGATCGTCAATTGTTAAGCTTAACTAACATAATAATATTCAAACTATGTATGTGCAAGTTAAAGCACAACTTGATTGTTTACATTACGTATAAACTGTATGAAGGTACCCGGGTACCTCGTCACTCTGATAAAGGTGTTTTATTTGTCACTCACATAAGGGTTAAGCACACTTTCACGCATGCACCTTGTAGCCCTTGAAAATGTTTACCAAAGCCTACATAATAAAATGATGTAAAATTATACGAATAAAATATAATTATTATGTCGTATCAAACACAGATACCAACATCCAGCATTATTGCCCTTGATCGCTCAAACATAACATCAGTGGCATCAGGTTGAAACACCATCTGCATGGCTGCCTGATCTCCGTGAGCGACGCATTGCAGATTTGAGTTCTTGATTTAGCTTTTCGCTGATAAAATTTTAAATAAAGCTTTTATGATGAAAATCGTAAGTTGTCCTGATTGTCATCCTCATCACAGTCCGTCCTTGATTGTTTCTGACTAAATTACTTGTGTTCAACAACAGAATACTCGGTTCAATATCAGTTTACCGCCCCTATGGGTTTGGTACATCCAAATGATCTCCAATTTAAGTTAGATTAGTTAGAGCAACAATTGGTTCTTGATTAAAGGCATAGGTAGGTAAAATACCGTTTTTAACACGGATTTCTTGTCAGTGCTTATGTATGCGGTTTATGATATCATCCTCCCCAGCAACCTCTACGTGATCTGTGGCGGTTAGACCTAGCTTCAAAACTATGAATTTCTTTTTGCTGGGGCTCGATTAGTGACAACATTCGATATGAGCGCCGCGCCGGCGCGCCGTCGTCGCCGTGGATTACCAATGGCGCGCCCCCACGAATTTTTTTTTTTTTTGTATTACGTTAAGTTTCTAAGTAATTGCGAAACAAATGAGCAAGCGGTTCAAACGAATACGAACCTTTGCTAATTCATAATTTCATAATCGTATGCCACGCTTACATCGTCCTGAGCAGCTCCGTCTCCCTCTCTTACAACAGAATCATGACGGAAGTGGCTTTCTATAGCCCAGGTTTGTTAAGTCTCAGCCGCGATGCCAAATCGATTGACCATACATTCAAGTACTGAGATTTGCGTATAAATGAATAGGCGACAGTGAATTTCCAAACCCAGGATCAGCAAGCTGAACAATACTGAACATAGCATCGCATACTGCGTCGAGTAGTGAGTCAGCTGGTCGGAAGTTACTCGAAATGGTTGACCAACGCATTCAATAATCTTGAACTAAAACAAACTGAGACGGACACGGCATTATCATAAACGGCGAGTACATCTCACACTTGAGATTAAGAAAGATGACAGCGCCGTAATGCGTAGCGCCGCTGCATGACTTGACCGAGTCATGATGTTTTGTACCCGTCGGTCTTTGGATGATCTTGGATAAAACTTCACTTCGGGATTGATTTTTGTCAATGTTGTAGCTTAAGGGGCCATCGTTTCGGTAGTTTATATTAAACTCGCCAAGCTATACAAAATGCTATTCTTATTTTTTAATTGATTCCGCAGAAAACTGGTTTTCGAAGTACAGCAAAATGAGAGTCGTGATTAATTTAATTCATTCATTCATTCATATTTTAAATTAATTGAGATGGAGACGCCAATATTCAGCAATGGACTGCTGAAGACGATGCTGATGAGAGGAATGAACCCAAAAGGGCTTTGAAATTTTAAAGTGTAATAACTCTGTCAAGTGGCTTCATTTTCCCGCGTAAAAACGTTTTGAAAATTCGATGGATATTCAGTTCTTTTTTTGTTCGAAAGAGGTTTATTCCGATATGGTCCCATTTAAATTTCGTAAATATCTGCTGAAGAACTTCGGAAATAGACAATTTAATAGATATGGACTGGTCGAAAATTTTTGGGGGGCCCAGTATAGAGGTATGCGGTACAGAGTAGGGTTGCCAACCCTACTATATAATATAGTATCCTACTATATTAAGGGATCAAATACTATATTTCTAAAAAATAAATATAGTAGGCGAAACTACTATATTTTGCGTAAAGCGGAACGCAACCTTAACTAAAGCCCTCTCTGTGTCTACGGCGAAATATTCCAAGCTAAAATGAATCTTATTCCAACGCTTTACGAAACGTTTCGTGGTAGGGCCTCTTTCTGTTGTGTGCGTGCCGTGGCGTGGCGTGGATCGCGCGCGAAAACAAAACATTCATCTGTCATGTCAAGTTGTCAACTATCAAAGTCATCTTTTGCCTGCTTGTTTTGCGGTTTAAAAATAAAGTACATATTTTAACCACATACTATATTTTTTTCATTTTTTTGCCATCTACTATATTTCTTACGTAATAATTTCAAAAATTCTATATTTGATAGAAAAAAAGTTGGTAACCCTAGTACAGAGAGTAAAGTCCCGCGTACCTCATTTTCATATTATATTAAACATTTGTAAAATGTCACTAAAGTAATGAAGCTTATTAAATATTGAACGCTGTGTACAGTAGGTAATAATTGGACCCCAGATTCACAATATAATGTATGTTGTCATGGCTATGATGAATTGTTTTTAGTCTGTAGTCTGTCACTGTACTTGTCAAAATAAAATAAAATAAATACCTCCACTAAAAAATGGGAGGATCTTCCTGCCAGACGGTTATTGTGTCTGGTGTGTAACTGTAACTGCCCGATAGTTGATTTTCGGACTATTGTATTGTGTTAATCGCACGGAGAACTTTGCTTGCTCGATGCAGGATTTCGATATTAATTCGTCGTAGATGGAGCTGCGGTTCTTTTTGTTGCCTTTCAAATTTCGCTTTGTTTTTCATGTGGGTCAGCACTAAAAAGTGAAATATAAAATACTTTTTTACAAAAAAATACAACCAATTCTAAATAAAAACCACTACATAGTACAAAACAACTTTAATTTTAGAAGTCTGTGTCAAAAATCGAAGAAACCACTCCAGAAACAGTACTTTGTAGGTAGTGTTTATTATTTGAAACACCTGAGTAAAATGCATACCTACAACGAATACAATTTTGAATTGCTGTAGAAAAGAAAATGCTTGTTCAGATATTTTGGGTGTCGTGAGATGTGAAGAAAGCGACCGACTTAGCAAACAGTTGTGTAAGATGCAGCTTATCGCTTGCGTGTGTGTGGGTGGAGGAGACACGTTCATTTGTACTAAGTTCATCGGCCGCCAGTTAATAAACAAACGCGGA
>NDFZ01004173.1:6065-55094 GCA_002192655.3 Mamestra configurata
GTAAGACCCATATTTTCCTTAAGTATCACAAACACAGATATTCTTTTTTGTTATTTGCACAATAAATCGCCAAATGTTCGTAGGTGGTCGGGTCGACATAATTCAAACTACACCCGCCATTTTGATTAATGTGTCCGGCAATATGACACCTGTGACTCCCTGCTAGGAAACTATTGGCTCCACATAAGGTGGCGACATCCGTATCCTCGCTGTTCAGCCCATTATACATAACTAATGGCTTATTTTAGTAACTGAGTGCAAACTACTATCACTACTATCACTCGTGTTATAGTTTTCAACTGTTTGTCTGCTCTCTTATTCTCTTTGTAATTATGAAAGGATTCAGAGAGAAAGATGGTTTTAGCTTTGCCGCAGTTAAATAAAATTAGTTTTGAATTTGATGAAAAAATGTTTAGCACCAGTGTCGTGTATTTGTTTTAAGATCGTCTCACTTTAGCAGTTATTTTCCTGGCGTTTCGTTTATACTCGTATAGATATCTGAAATTCCACTCGTAGCTTTAAGTTATGAATACTTGATAGGAAAAGAAACGAGACTGACAGGATCGGAGAAGGTGTTGTAGAAAAAAGGTATCGGAAAAAAATGTTTTGTATGATTTTCCTCCACATAAATAATTGTTACCTAAGCTTATTTGACGTCTGAGGTAATCACGATGTAAAAATACGCGCAATTTCTTTCAACTAAAATTATAAAACAATGCAAATTTCTCAAACAATAGTGGCCGGTTTTCAAAACATTATTATTAGTAGATAAAGGTATCGGAAACTTCGTATGAAATCGTATCGGTTTCAATGAATGGAATGTTTAATTAATTATGAATAGGTTTGCCGTAAATCTTTTGTCGATATCAAAGAGAGATTGTTACATTTTTCTTTTACGATAGCGGGATTTTCCGATAAGGTTTTCATGGGGGAAATAGAAATTACAATGTAGTATTCCAACTATGCGTTTCAAAGGCACATGAGTGTTTTCATGAGCATTTTTCTGGAGGAATTAACTTTATAGATAACTGACCGGGTTTTAACCAGCGACTTCGCGCACGCTTTGTATAAATTATATAAATATTACCTAATCGCGTTTTATTCTCAACTTGCTTTAGCCCGCGACTTCGTACACGTATATCCCGTTTTTTTCCCGTTCCCAGTTCCAGAGATTAGCGCGTCCAAACAAACAAACAAACTCTTCTTTTTAAGTATAGATATTTCACGTACCACTATATTAGTCTCTGCATCACTAAAAGGTTGCCTGGTAAACATTTCCTAAGGCCTCCACCTCTGTAAAATATTAAATAAATAATTTTATATGTTGCCACGGGGACGTAATATCGGGATAAAAAAAAATCTAATCCAGGTCATGTTCCACTCGTATACCCTTCAAGTCCATTTAATAGTTGCGGCGATTACCAAACACCTAAACATGCAGAATATCATTTTGACCTACTGCGACTAGTAGACATTTTAGGTAGGATGCAAAAAGCACGTTCCTGCTATTTACACTTGGTTGAAAATTCCCTTGTAGAATAAGAATACGTTGCAACTATTTTAAAGCAGGTGCCTAGCTGTTTTAGTACCTACTGAGGAAACTTTACAAGATACTTTTATAACTGGAAAACTAACTTCCTTTCAGGCGCAGATTTTTCTTGCTTAAAGTGTAGGATAACTTTTTGATCTTTACCCGTGAATATTACTTATCTTCTGAAGTAGTTCAATCTATCTTTATTTATGTAAGCAACTTGTTATGTCCCACTGCGGAGCAAAGGCTCTCCCTTTTCCGCACACGTTTCTCCTCTGCTATTGCGGGCCAGTCTTTTCGGTAGTAGTCCCATCTTCGTCGACTCGTTCCCGTCTTCGTCTTGGTTTGCTACTGCTCTGATGCGTAGTATTTAACTAATAGAACCCATTTATGGCTGGTTTCAATAACGTATCTACCTTTAACCAACTGTCAAATTTGCTGACAACAGTAGCGGACACGTCATGTTTGAAAGGTAAACATGACATTTCAGCTACTGTTGGTAGTTAATTTGACAGTTGGTTAAAGGCAGATACGTTGTGGAGACCGGCCGTTAGAGCATCATTTAGCCCAGCACAGCTGCTATGGCATTAAGCATACATGCGCGGCCCAATCTAGGCTAGGCTAGGTTTTAACAATTAACCTGCCAGTACCATTAATTAAACAAAAGAAACCGTTATCCAATTGCCCATTAAACTACCGAAACATTTAATCAAACAAATGTACCATGAAACATTAATACCGTTACCGCAAGTTGTCGGATGGCGACCGATATTAGTAGAAACTAATAGTGTTTTATTAGGAGGAGGGATGCCCCATGCCCCGGGGAGATCGGGCCAAACATCTGTTATGCGATCGTTATAAGCCGACTATATCGCCCTTTTATTGTTTTGTTTGCTATGGCAATGTAATTATTGGTTGCGTATTTCAATTTGTCGGTTCGTTCCTTTTTTCATGCAAAATAATATGAAAGGGACACGCGAATTATTAAAATATGTTTTAGATATTATCTTCTCGTGCAGTCGGTTGAAATA
Organism: Mamestra configurata; assembly: GCA_002192655.3. Taxonomy (NCBI): domain Eukaryota; kingdom Metazoa; phylum Arthropoda; class Insecta; order Lepidoptera; family Noctuidae; genus Mamestra; species Mamestra configurata. The sequence continues at coordinate 8,628 of NDFZ01004173.1, forward strand.
CTACAAGACCTCTCGGCAGAAAGCGACAAAAATAATTAAGAGACTCACTATTTTAGACACTTTCAAATTAAGTGACACATTGTGTTTGCCGCCAATTTAATCATTAGAGAAGTTTTCTTCCCAATTCGGTCCCTAATACACGGCTTTAGGTACATCAACTGACTGACAATTTTACCAAATGGAACTTCGTAGCAAGCAAGATGCAAGCATCCAGATTGTAATTGGTTTTTAACAAGCACAATTTTGTAACTAGACTTGTTAAAAATCAATTACCTCCTAACAATCTTGTTCGTATCTTGTCCGTAGGTGTAGATATAAACTGTCAAGGTTCCTTATGACGTTGTGAGTCCAGAGAAACGAGTCGATTTTTTCTGTATATACTCGTAATGTTAGGTTTTTCCTAGTAATGAACAAAGTTTCCGACTGGGAATTCCCGGTTTTACATGAAACAACTGAATTGTAACACATTTCCAACAACTTTATACTCAAAAACAAAATCCAAAATTCAGCAACGCAACGCAATTTCGCGTCAATAATTCACGTATAAAAACGAGTATATAAGCTAAAACTATTCGTACACATATTGTGGGCATAACACGGGCCAATATTGTTGAACGGCGGTGTACACGAGTAATTAACTGTATAGCTGTGGAGAACACGCCTGCCCTCACTACGTAACGTGCGACCATAGACATAGAGAAGGGACTGAAGAATATACTTACAAATCTGTAGAAACAAATGGCCAATACGATATGTCTTTTTTTATATGAGCTCTTCCTATGTGCAAAACACATCCACTCCTGCAAGCCTGTGACGTGGCCTGATCAGAATTCTAGAAAAAGACAAAACTGACCGCACGATCACTTTATCTCTGTCACACATATTCACTTCATTGCTGGACAGGGAACGCTCAGTTCATTCTTTGTCTACACTTGCGACCGCGACTCTGATACGTCAAATAGATAACGATTTGACGTATTTCACTTATCTTCATTGGGGTAACTTATTTGAAGTGACATGTTGTTTGTGCTGTTTTGTGGAGGTTTTTTTGTTTAATTTTGTTAATAATTTAGGACTTTGAAATTAAATAATGACACATACAACGATATCGTGAAAGCGATCTTTTTGGTAGTTATTCAAATAGCCATAACCTACAATTTCAAACAAGACCTAGAATTCAGATAACTCAGCGTATTTTTCAGAAGAATCGTCTAAAACAAACGTTCATTCACAATTTCACACCCTCGAATCATTTGGCAATAGCAACTGCAATTGCAACGCGGTTGACTAAGTAGATACGTAATAGCGTCGGGCACCCAGTCAATTCGTGGCTATACAAAGCCAACTACAGTAAAATAGGTTAGTAGGTGAATCTCGTCTCTTTGTTTCAGAACATGTAAAACGAGGGAGCCGTTGACGTTATTGTACAGGTGCAAATACGCGTGTGTGATCTAAGGCAGAGTAGGATTAACTGGACTATGAGGAATGCAAATACATCTCGGTTCTGACGATGTATGGATGCGCTGAACTGCGCTTGCTGAGTGAGATGTGTGCCGATAACGTGTCTGTTCGATAGATTTACATTGGTAACTGGTGAATAAATGTTTAACTATTGGTCTTGGATAAATGGAGAGATTGGAAAATTGGTTAAAATGTAGTTAATCCATAATAGGTACTTTGTGATCCTGATACAAAGCGATCATATCGTCAATACGTGACCGTCGCTTTAATTTGTTTGGCAAGACCTGAAAGGCTAAAAACAGGCAGATTCACAGAAAAGGAAACTGGAGAGTGAAACATAAGTAAAGGAACTAATGGGAAAGAAGAAGATGAGGCTAATGATATTAATGCTCTAAGAAAGGAAGGAAAGGATACTCCACATCTAAGTAATCGGGGTCTTACGACGGTCGAGGGTTTTATGTAAACGTATTCGTTGGTAGTTTGGTTCCTATTAGTGCTGCAGAACCTAAATAATCTAATAATGATTTTAAACTTCCAGAAACTAGTAGCTACAATATTGATATAGTCATTAATTCAATTATGTAAACATCACTGATATTCAAACTATTATAAAGTCATTATATATCGACGGAGGCAGACGTAAATTACATACAATTATGACTTCTATTTCATTGGCTGACTTAAATGCTATGGTTCGCGATTGCAATGGAATAGGGCCAAACATCGGTAACTACTACAAGATTCTGATGTCGGAATTTAATATTAAACGATTTTAGAATACATTACCCTTTTAAAGTTGATTGAACAGAAACAAGTCCTTTTCTAACAGAATATGGATTCGTCATATAAAAGATATACCTATTCAAATTGTATGTTTGTATTTGGATTTAGATTAAAGCAGCTGTCTTGCCAAAATAAATAGTCTAGAAAATCGTTTTGCCGACCTTCTCAAGTTCGTACTGTGATCGTAGTTCTTCAGAGAAATCGATTGTGTTATTCTACATACATATATGCAAATGTTAATGTAATATTTCTTGACACATTCATTGACTATTATATAAGAAATGTACAGGCGTGTTGTTAATAAACAAACAATGAATGAATGGAATGATTGATCAATACACGTCGTAACAAACTGGATGGCGTGTGCGGGTATCTAGCGGATACGTGGTATGCACGGTTTTGGATTGTTTCCGAGCGACGAGCTTCAATTGTGTCGATTTGAAGCGCCTAATAAATTCGGCTAACCATCTATCATTCGTTGTAAGGTTAAATTATTGAAAGGGATGGATAGAAAATAGATTTATTAGGCACCTGTTAAATTATTTGATCAAATCCAGATTCAAAACAAAATAAACGAAATCCTTTATTGTGTTCCGCTGGTTGTAGGTACTTGATTAGGTACAAATGAAATTGCCTAGCTTCTGAGCTAATTATAATCTGCATTAAGGCAACCAGTGCAAATATACAGTTGCTTGATTAACTTTTCACTCCAATATCTGAAGTCTAACCTCTGTATTTAGACACCACTTCACCGGGTCCTCTCTGTTCCTCTTCGTTCTGTAGTGTCATTTATTATTTATTTATTTATTTAAACTTCATTCTATTCCTTTTCGCTTCAGCTTTTCCCCTAACTCTTCTTTCGTTCATTCTACACTCATTCTTTGGTCATAAGGTCTTTTCGTTAGCAAGCAATCCCACAGTCAAAAGATAACCAATCCAAATAAAATCATCTTTCTGTACAAAATCGAATTTACATGATGCAAGAAACCAGTACACTCGGACATGTATTCCAAGTTATTGAGCTTAAAGGTCGTGATTGTGCGTAAGTAGTAACAGCCTTACAGGTTTGTAGGCCGGAGCGAATCGACACGCTCCTAGTAACCCGCTTGCTTCGGATACTTTTTTTTGTCTTTATGTGCCCCTGGTGTGGGCTGGCAATGATAGCGAGTCTACATTTACACACTCGTGTTTTAGTAGATTTAATGTGGGCACTGATTTTTGTAATAAAAACTAGTTTTTTGTAGTTTCTCGCTGTAATAACTTTCCGGATATAACTTTTTAGTACTTACTTTAAAAAGCCTAAAATTTTAATAACCAACTGAATGTCGAAAATTATCCCACGGGAACATACTCCCGGGATAAAAACTATCCTTTGTCCTTTCCCGGGACACAAACAATCTCTATACCAAATTTCATCTAAATCGGTCCAGCCGTTTGCGCTTGAAGAAGTAACAAACATACTCACAAACTTTCGCCTTTATAATATTAGTGTGATAACTTTTAAGCTTCTTCAATGTTACAATAAGGACTTGCTGCCGTATAAAAGACGTCCAACAGTTGAAAAGTATAAAAGTTACTTAATTTCATTCTCATATAAAACTAGCACAGATACTTATTCTAAAAAAAACTTCAGAAGTTCAAATCCATCGACCCGATGGCTGTAATCAAAAGCTTCGCCATTTCGCCAAAAATGTTCAGACCTGCATGTGGTGACCAACTTTTGATCGTTTAAGACACAAAGCTAGCGGTTTCCGGACCCAACAGCGATGCCTCCATCCCTTTCACGAAACATCCTTAAACGTACATAAATGTATAAGATAGCTTTCACATCCCACCGACCCTTTTTGTTAGCTTAAATTGAAGATTTAAATTCCTTCACGCAAATTCGCTTTACAATCCTTAACCCGAGTTGATACCCAATAAACAGTGTATTCGCAAAACAGCCGCACTCGGTAAACAAACACAAACGAGAGATTAGCTTTTCATTATCATAACATTTGTGGAAACATTATTTCAGTAAGTGCTTCTGAAAACATGGAAAGCAAATGAATATTTTGGTTATTACACGGTGTCCGAATTTCCCAGTAACATCAATTAGGTAAATATTTCGTGGATAACTATTAATAGTATAATTTTGGTGATTAATCATCATTGTTTCAACGAATTTTGTAGTAACCTTAATTAGTAGAAAAGCGGTAGATTATTGCTTCATTATTCAGCAGGCGATCACTGCTGGGCTCAGGCCTCCCTCTAACTCAACGGCAACCAATCCTGTACGACTCGCATACTGCGAACTCCCGCAGCCGTCATAAGGGTATTCTCAAAAATCAAGTTACAATATTAGCTCAGCTGTTGCGGAATTTGTTCGAAAGAGTCACCGCGGCCCTAAAACGCAAAGGGCTTTAGAAGGAACACGAATGGCTTTTAGTCAGTAAGAGTCTGACACGCCCTTCCACTCCACCCAGAGCGGAAGAAGTCATTTGATGATTTCCCATCCTTAAAAAAAAATATATATATTAGCTCAGCTACAATTAACCTGTCAAAATGCTGGGAAATAAGAGGTATTATAACAGTTTGCGTTCGCTCCTTAAAATACGAGAATTGTCTCTAACTGTCTGTGTGTGTGAATTGTCTAAACTCAAGTTATCTGTGCACCCTGCATAATCTGCGGCGTCAATAATTTAATTTGAATCGATCAATATTATAATCTGTTTAGCTATTCCATGTAAGATACCTACTATATTAAGTATTAAGGACATTTTTCTTCTAGGTATAGACAACATAACTCGTGTTGCGAAAAAACTAGACAAGGTTCTAAGAGAAAATAAACCGATACCTCAGAAAATATCTAGTTTATGATTTATTCAGAGAATCTGGAAAGTTTGCTTCACCTTCAGATTAAGTAGGAAACTTTATCAGTTTACACGTAGATCCACCAGTTCCCACACACTTTTATATCATCACTTAGTTGAATTTCACGGCTTCCAGGCTTAGAGATGGGCAAACAATGTTTAGCCTGGATTCTCATGAACTAACCAACTATATAAAATTAATAAATCTGGTCTTCCCCCAGTAAATCTGACACCAGTCTTGCCAAGGAGTATCGTGTTATCCAGTTAATGGGTTGTGGAGGTCTGGTAGGTCCGCTCCACGTAAAATACTGGTATTCAGCTGAAACCAGTTTGACTGGAAGCCGACCCCAATATAGTTGGGAAAAAAGGCTAGGCAGATGATGAAATCTAGTCTTCCTCTATCGGTTAAATTCTTTATAAGTTAAATATCCATGATAAAGTTGAAAATGTCTATGAAGCTTCGTATTGTTAACAGGAAACGCTCTAACTGATGGTTTTGGTTCATCTGCATCATAACTTGCCTTGATCCGATTCCCCAGTTCTAAGGTATCAAGCGGTACTCTCTTCTTAAGGTAAGAGGGAGAAGCAAGCGAACTTTTGAGGGTTGGTTCTTTATGATTAAAATTGTTAAACCTGAAAATTGTTTTTGTTTGTATCACGAAAGTCACCCAAACAAAACAACCTTATCCAAGTAATACCTACTCATAAACTTTCTACATTACCCAACCATACTTACAAGTCCCTCAAGACCGGCGGACGCCGGCGGTACACAACCGGCGGAGCTAAATAGATAAATATGCCACCGAATAATAAACTCTCGATAAATTGTCAAATGAACAATTATACGAATCAAAATCTTGTATTCTATAAAATCTTCATGCCGGTCCGAGAAATTGTGGACTGACATAAACTGGCGACCAATCTGCACTCTGGTTTACAATTTCTCTGTTTTGGCGTTATAGTTAAATTGGAAACATGAGTCTTTGTTGACCAATGAGAATGGGAATGAGACCAATGAGAGCCTTGTTTCCAGGTTTACCTACTATCACACGAAAACGGACATATTGTAGAATTGTGCTCTGATTGGTCACCATTTTCTGTTAGTATTTTGTGTCAGTCAATTTCTCGGAATGACTTCGAGAGATTATAGACTATCAAATTTTGATGCGTGAAAAATTACCTATTCCAAATGTTTAGTTGACAATTAATCGAGTATGGGAGTTTGCCATTGTCCGGTGACAGATATAATATACATTTTTTTTTTTTTTTTAAGGATGGGAAATCATCAAATGACTTCTTCCGCTCTGGGTGGAGCGGAAGGCGGAAGGGCGTGTCAGACTCTTACTGACTAATACCCACCCGTGTTCCTTCAAATGCCTTTCGAACAATTCCGCAACCCTGGCTGGCACTACAGGAACCTCAGTGTCATAAAATAGTTATCCATTCAATTAGCAGCCGTCATAATAGATACTACAGATTAATGGAATAACAAACCATTCGTCATTACGTTCGCAGCTGGTTATTTTATTTACATTTACATCTTTAATTATGTTGTAAAACAATAGAAGCGGTAGGTATAATATCGTTGAGTATCTCCTTGAAAGTTATACGAGCAATGTTTTATTGGGACGTTATTAAAGAGTAATATAGGATAGATATCAAGATATTAAATATTAGTTTAACGCTACATTAGAAAATAATAAAAAGCTTGACATTGTGTTGTTTTATTTATATTACATTGGGTTTTAAAAGTTTAATAGTAACTTTAAAAAAGGTAACAATGAAAAAAGATATAGGTACCTGAACAATCAAAATGTAATACAACAGGAAAACAATAAAATATTAAAGATAAAATAACTCGTACCTAGGTACGTATTATGACTCAGTAGCGCCGTACATTTCAATCACCGTACGCGCAATCCAATCAGATTCGTTCGCGTGTCAATTTATAAACTCATTCATAAAGTAACACGTGCCAATACGTTAGAAGTAATTAGTTATTTAAAAAGCAAAGGAATTAGTTGTCGAACTTAGGTATATCTTACGGAGAGCACGGTAGCTAATCGATTAGAAAAACAGTCTAGAGTCTAATTAACAAGCTCTGCCGGTCGATTCTGTAAACATGTCGAAGTGAAGACTTGGGGGAAGTGATCACGAGGTGAGCTGTCAACCCATATAATCAAGATGGAGCGACAGCTCACTTCGTGATCACGTGACAGAATCAACCGGCTGTGCCTATTAAGTTTAGATAGTTATTTTTGCCTACCCATCGGCAAAAATGAAGATCTTCCTTTCCATACAAACTTTCTTCCCCTATTAGTATCTAAGTCTACATAAGAGATGAATGCTGATATCTTTATCAGAAACTCAATCACTTCATTCACTCATTTCATTCTTCTATACCGATGAACTTATTATTTGAGATTAAAATAATAATATTAACTGCACGAAGTCGTCGTAATGTTCATTTTGAGATCGTCCTTGAAAAAACCACTTGTAAAGTTTGGCCCTCTGTTACTTTAGTAACGGGGTGAGCAAAAGATTATTATTTGTAAATTAGGTTTACCTCAACTTTAGGAGCGAAGAAGAATTCAATTCGATTATAAGAAATCAGTTACCACAATGAGAATGAATAGGTACGTAACAGAGAACTATCGACGTAAAATTTTCTAGAACTATCGATTTAATCTTGCTATAATTGAATTGCCTCAGATGATATAGTTACTAGGTTGATACTAAGTTAACGTTTCAGCTTTATAACTATGTTAACAAACGAAATCAGATTATCGGATGAACAAAGAGAAGGATGGATTTTAGATTTTAAAGTCTGAAGGTCTGCCAAGTTCATGATCGACGTTGACTGATTGGTGTGGTAGCTTTGGCTGATAGAATAAAGTAGAAACTATCGATCGACGTCGACTAGTCCATTCAACCATCGATCAATGGCATCGATCAACGATCGATCGATGGGTGTGGTAGCACCCTTAACCAGAAGGCCGTATCAGGTTGCATATGCATGTTTTTTTCAGTTTCAAGTTCACGACAAGGATTCCCGGCACTGTAATGATAATTTTCGCAAAAACTTGTACAACCGGCTTTTAATTCGATATCGACGTAGCGACAGCCTTTTTGGCATGACGTAACGAAAGGTACCTAATTAGGCAGCCACTTTGCAATGCAGTTTAATGACCTCACCATCCTACGTAAAAATACTTCAGCATTTTTCTGTCAGTGTGTATGTGTCATTGTTTAAAAAGTTTATTTAAAACTCGCTGCTGTTAAAATAGTTTGCGAACTACAGCAAAAAGCAAGCCAAATGAAATGAACAGAACGCTAAAATGTGGACATAAGTTTTAAAATAGAATTAAAAATGCAGTGATAGTTTGTTTGGATAAACAAAGTTGGGCTGTTCAAATAGCTTAGATTGTATTGTTTGTAGTTTTTCTTAGTGACTAAATTGTGTTAATGACACGTCATATTGTGGGCCGGGCGCGGGCGGGCAGTAGACGTCATTTAAATTTATATAGCTAAAGATTGTCCCACTTATCCGTGCTCTGCCATACGTGATCTTTCGTTCATGCTTATCCTTCCATATTTTTTCATCCGTATTTTTAGCAGGACTAGTTCGCAATATCTTTTACCCGACATTACCTCAAGTACGCTTAGAGCTAAGCTATCATTTACCCACTGAGTTCAAACGTTCGCAATCCTCACTTCTGTGTGATTTGCTCTAGCTTGGTATATTTGTTAGTACCTTACACCAAGTTTGGTATTATCTTTAAGGTTTGGGGTGGCCATAAATCGAAACCTTTCATACCTAAACCGATTCTAAGCGCTCTATTATTTATCGGTTAAGGTCTTGTCGTGATCTATTAGCGATAATTGCCTAAATGGAGTTTTGAAGCCTTTAGTGATCTTAAAGGAGAAAGTTTGGCCATTTTAAAAAGAAAGAGTATCGTGCCTAGATTAAAAGTACTCGAGAAACGCCGTTAATAAACATATTTTTCATCTTTCCATCGTAAATCTAAAACTTCAGTATCATAATGTTTCACCTCGAAAATTCCGAGCTCGATAAAAGCGGAGATGTTAAAACAATTTGCTAACTAAACATTCGTAAGACAGAATTTAATAATAAAATAAACAGCCATTCACGAACAAGCGCGAGCTTTNACAATCAAAATGTAATACAACAGGAAAACAATAAAATATTAAAGATAAAATAACTCGTACCTAGGTACGTATTATGACTCAGTAGCGCCGTATATTTCAATCACCGTACGCGCAATCCAATCAGATTCGTTCGCGTGTCAATTTATAAACTCATTCATAAAGTAACACGTGCCAATACGTTAGAAGTAATTAGTTATTTAAAAAGCAAAGGAATTAGTTGTCGAACTTAGGTATATCTTACGGAGAGCACGGTAGCTAATCGATTAGAAAAACAGTCTAGAGTCTAATTAACAAGCTCTGCCGGTCGATTCTGTAAACATGTCGAAGTGAAGACTTGGGGGAAGTGATCACGAGGTGAGCTGTCAACCCATATAATCAAGATGGAGCGACAGCTCACCTCGTGATCACGTGACAGAATCAACCGGATAGTTATTTTTGCCTACCCATCGGCAAAAATGAAGATCTTCCTTTCCATACAAACTTTCTTCCCCTATTAGTCTCTAAGTCTACATAAGAGATGAATGCTGATATCTTTATCAGAAACTCAATCACTTCATTCACTCANTTCGTGATCACGTGACAGAATCAACCGGCTGTGCCTATTAAGTTTAGATAGTTATTTTTGCCTACCCATCGGCAAAAATGAAGATCTTCCTTTCCATACAAACTTTCTTCCCCTATTAGTATCTAAGTCTACATAAGAGATGAATGCTGATATCTTTATCAGAAACTCAATCACTTCATTCACTCATTTCATTCTTCTATACCGATGAACTTATTATTTGAGATTAAAATAATAATATTAACTGCACGAAGTCGTCGTAATGTTCATTTTGAGATCGTCCTTGACAAAACCACTTGTAAAGTTTGGCCCTCTGTTACTTTAGTAACGGGGTGAGCAAAAGATTATTATTTGTAAATTAGGTTTACCTCAACTTTAGGAGCGAAGAAGAATTCAATTCGATTATAAGAAATCAGTTACCACAATGAGAATGAATAGGTACGTAACAGAGAACTATCGACGTAAAATTTTCTAGAACTATCGATTTAATCTTGCTATAATTGAATTGCCTCAGATGATATAGTTACTAGGTTGATACTAAGTTAACGTTTCAGCTTTATAACTATGTTAACAAACGAAATCAGATTATCGGATGAACAAAGAGAAGGATGGATTTTAGATTTTAAAGTCTGAAGGTCTGCCAAGTTCATGATCGACGTTGACTGATTGGTGTGGTAGCTTTGGCTGATAGAATAAAGTAGAAACTATCGATCGACGTCGACTAGTCCATTCAACCATCGATCAATGGCATCGATCAACGATCGATCGATGGGTGTGGTAGCACCCTTAACCAGAAGGCCGTATCAGGTTGCATATGCATGTTTTTTTCAGTTTCAAGTTCACGACAAGGATTCCCGGCACTGTAATGATAATTTTCGCAAAAACTTGTACAACCGGCTTTTAATTCGATATCGACGTAGCGACAGCCTTTTTGGCATGACGTAACGAAAGGTACCTAATTAGGCAGCCACTTTGCAATGCAGTTTAATGACCTCACCATCCTACGTAAAAATACTTCAGCATTTTTCTGTCAGTGTGTATGTGTCATTGTTTAAAAAGTTTATTTAAAACTCGCTGCTGTTAAAATAGTTTGCGAACTACAGCAAAAAGCAAGCCAAATGAAATGAACAGAACGCTAAAATGTGGACATAAGTTTTAAAATAGAATTAAAAATGCAGTGATAGTTTGTTTGGATAAACAAAGTTGGGCTGTTCAAATAGCTTAGATTGTATTGTTTGTAGTTTTTCTTAGTGACTAAATTGTGTTAATGACACGTCATATTGTGGGCCGGGCGCGGGCGGGCAGTAGACGTCATTTAAATTTATATAGCTAAAGATTGTCCCACTTATCCGTGCTCTGCCATACGTGATCTTTCGTTCATGCTTATCCTTCCATATTTTTTCATCCGTATTTTTAGCAGGACTAGTTCGCAATATCTTTTACCCGACATTACCTCAAGTACGCTTAGAGCTAAGCTATCATTTACCCACTGAGTTCAAACGTTCGCAATCCTCACTTCTGTGTGATTTGCTCTAGCTTGGTATATTTGTTAGTACCTTACACCAAGTTTGGTATTATCTTTAAGGTTTGGGGTGGCCATAAATCGAAACCTTTCATACCTAAACCGATTCTAAGCGCTCTATTATTTATCGGTTAAGGTCTTGTCGTGATCTATTAGCGATAATTGCCTAAATGGAGTTTTGAAGCCTTTAGTGATCTTAAAGGAGAAAGTTTGGCCATTTTAAAAAGAAAGAGTATCGTGCCTAGATTAAAAGTACTCGAGAAACGCCGTTAATAAACATATTTTTCATCTTTCCATCGTAAATCTAAAACTTCAGTATCATAATGTTTCACCTCGAAAATTCCGAGCTCGATAAAAGCGGAGATGTTAAAACAATTTGCTAACTAAACATTCGTAAGACAGAATTTAATAATAAAATAAACAGCCATTCACGAACAAGCGCGAGCTTTTATAAGCAAAAAATTGACGTTCACCCACCACAGACAACATCCGGCATCATCATTTTATTAGCTATTCTTTTTTATTCCGCGATTGTCGGCGTGCTCTGGCGTGCTCTCCCATTGTTTTCGCGCGTAACTTTGACAATCTTCCATAAAACAAGGTATAAAAGTGGTAAAGAGCTCGCCGGTCGGGGATCTGACGTAAAATGACGAGCCAAGTTGTCTGGCCGACGTGGAGCGTGGCGTGACGACGTGTAATCCTTATGGACTTGACAACGTAATTGTTCCGCCATTTTGACATTGTGCCAACTCAACAGACGATTTACAACGGCGAATTTAAATGAGTGCGTCAACATGTGTTGTGTTTTGGCAGACGGGGGAAAGTTTTGACGTGTTCGAGTACTTGACGTACTTAGTGTATGTTTGATGTCCATGTACTCAAGTCAAGAGAATATCGAGTCGTTTGCGATTCGTGCACCATCAAGATAAGTCCCGCGCGAAGTAGAAATTAAGATTCAGGTGGGAGATAGGCTAATTTGTACAACGTTAATATAAAACTATACAGTTTGCTTAAATGCCTTAATTATTACCTTGATGTTATGAGAATTTGTTGGTGCGGCTGTCCGCTTGGTAATTAACGTGGTTCAGTTTAGTTAATAAATTATTCTAAGTAAGAATTTGCTTAATAGGTACAGACAGATATTTGCAATAAAACATAATTGAAGTATGAAACTGTTTAATATTTTTAATAATAATTAAGTTATGCATGATATTGAAAAACAGGCGAAAAGTATTTCATGATAGAAGAGCGATAATTTAATAATAAAAGCTCCTGGAATATTTTCCCCCTGAGCATTATCACAGTATTTTCATATTTTCTAGGCAACAGGCAACACGGAGCTTTTAAACGCCACCAGCCGATAATTACTTCCAGCGATATTTTTTAATCCTGAGAACATTATCGCCTTTCTTTTCAAACCATTTTTCTGGAAAATTAGTGAGTTAGCAACTGGATATTATTCGAGAAAAATAATACCGTAAAGGCTTAAAAAGCTCAATTCCTGTCTGCGCGGAATTATTCACCCGTATTTTTAAAAAACTCTGAACAGTTAAGCTGTTGATTAGTGTGTTATTTTTTATACATAATTTGAATTTAGAATCTGCTTATCAGTTGCTTAACACCAATGAGATTTTACCAATAGATACGTCATTTATAGAAATAAAAACATGGCGAAATTCTACAACCTCTAGCGTCCTTCGAATTTTGATCGGACAACACCGCGCGCCATTGTCTCGTTCTCTCATTACTTGTCTCTTTCGTGTAGGCGGCAGAGCGGCAACAGCGCGGCGGAGATTTTTGAGTAAAATAAAATTTATTGTTTCCATTTTAAACAGATTAAACAGTACATACACATCGTTTTGCCTTGTGGGACCGTCACAGTGCAATTATTGCACTTTCTAAACGCACAAATTCGCATTTTTTATTTTATTTATTTTTAAACCACTATTCCGCTACGTACCTACGTTCGAATCGCGGCCAGACTCCAGGACAGACTGAGTTGCCTCAAGGCATATACCCTGTATTTAGTTGTAATTGTAGTTTTGTATTGCCGCGCAGACCTCGGTAAAACGTATCTTCGTATAAACACCACAAAATACCTAACGCCCAAAACTAATCAAACGTCATTAAATTAACTTTAGTATTTTATTCATCCACATACTTACCTAGTAACGTTTTTTTTTAATCTCAGTAACACACTCCGTTTTCGTGGCGTTCACAAGTTTAATGTTTTTCAGTTGAGCGGCGCATACGCAAAACGGATCCTGTGATCCGGTGCGAAGCTCTGCGTCAGACGGTAGGCGGGGCAAGGGGCGTAGCAAGGCGGTAGCAGCTACAGAAATATTGAATTATGGATTGTTTATTTTTAAATCTCGCAGATAACTGGCAGTCTCGAAGGGTATTTAAAAAAAAAAACGTTGTTGAGAATCATTTCAGCAATGCAAAACTCCGTCATTCCCCGACACATATCACTTCCTCACGCAGACTTACGAAAATTCAAACAAAATTAAAACGAATCAAAGTATTTTTATACCAAATCGGCTTTGCCTGTCTGCCGTAAATTAATGACACTTAGCTGACTTTCAGAGGTAAACTCTGTAAATAAATAATTCGTACGAAACCCGGGCAGGGGATACAAGAACACCCGCCCTTTTAACCAAACACATTTGTTTTCTCAAAGTTTTATTTGATAACCAATTCGGCAAGCGAGGCGAATAAGATAAACTTTGGTAATAACCTTCTTGTCTTTCTTTTAGCTATTCCTTTGCTTGAGAAATAAGAAGTTCTCTTCAAAGAGATGTGCAAACATAAGTATCACTTGTAATTTAAATTGTTTTGGGAAAGTTTGCGTAATTCTGATATGCAAAAGCTTTAACTAGGTAGGTTTTCAAGGGACGGTAACAAACTTTTTGGCAGATTTTGAATATCAAAAGTGATTTCTTGTTTTTTTTTTAATTTTATGAACTACTCAATACCTATCGAAAACACAAAATACAAATCCCCTTGTTTTCACACTACGGGGGAAGACGGATTCATGAGTTGTAGTGTAAAGATCGAATCAGTGCCAAAATTTAATCCTTATAGAGTAGGTAAAAACAAATAAACCAGGATGCCTGAGTAAAGTCTGTTTATCACAACAACCATTACTAAGTCTTCCGAGTCTAACTCCCAAACGACACGCAGCTCTATATCCTTCCGCTGTCATCGTAAAAACGTTATTTTCTAGTAACAGTCTAGCAATAAGCCATAATACTTCAGCACCAGCAACGAATAAATAAAAGAGCCCTGAAAAAAATACACGTTCATATAATACCGTGCCGTCATGAATAAATCGCGGGAGAATGGCGGCAAAATCGCCATTTGAACTGACTGCGGATATATTGGCTGAGCAGAACCGAATTGGCGTAAAAGTGATTCTGTTTCGGCGAACCTAACAAGTGATTTCATTTTCGCAGACCTTTACAATAGATGGAAATCGAAATTTACCCGACACCGGCTGTGCTCCCTAATCTGGAATCGCTTTAACAAATCATAGGGACCCTGAAACATGCGGTTGTTTCTCGTGAAGGATTTTTCCTTATTATTCATTAATTTGGTTTGCTAACCCGCACGTTTTCTAGAGGAAAATGCGTTTTTTCCTTCTCGAGTGCCGTAGGTATCATTCATGCGTCTTATCTCACCACAATGAGTAATGTCGTTGCCAATGCACTTATTGCGAGTAAATATTTGAGTTCATTTCTTTAAGGAAAGTGTACTTGGCAGAACAAAAGCGCACATAAACTAAATAAAGATGACAGATTTAAAACTTCACAAAAATGGTGATTCAATGTCGAGCGATCGATAAGCTTTTTCGAGGGATATTTCGTAAGCTATGGCGAAGGGGACGCTAATTGTGTGGAGCGTGATAAATTACATTCTTCAAACAGTCTATTATCTTCAAGGGACTATTCAAGTGTATTAATTAAAAATACAATAAAATGTAAACCTTAATCAATCCTGATTAAGGTTTACATTTTATTGTTTTATGATTGCTAGAACTGAAAGACAGCCGCTCGCCTTTCTACAGTGCTTCTTACTACTGTAGCTGTAAAACTGAAAAACTACACTATAGAGCTACAGCTATAGTGCATACAGTTTGAAATCACACTATAATATTAATATTATAACGGCAAACGTTTGTGAGTGTGTATGTATATATGTGTGTGTGTTTGTATGTTTGTTACTTCTTCACACGCAAACGGCTGGACCAATTTTGATAAAATTTAGTATGCAGGAAGCCGACACCTTGGATTAACACATAGGCTACTTTTTATTCCAAGAGTGTGTTCCCTTCGGATAATTTTCGACCTTCACGCGGAGTATCTGATAAACTGCGGGTAACACCGCGGGGCGCAGCTAGTAATAAATAATTAAATAGAAAGTCTAAGTGTTAGTTCTCCTTTAAATTTCCGAAGTCCAGAATAAAAGAGATTTGTTGAAACAAAAGTTGCTAAGTTTCTTTAGAACTATTTTTTGTGGCCAAATGAATTCTTTCCTTCCCCTTTTTTATATTTCCCGCTTTTGTACATAATTTAATATTATTAATTTGTATAAGCTACCCTACCTACTGAACATTAAGTTTAATTAAATTTCTACTTAATATTCTTTGGAACAAGATTTGTTTAATTCAAGTTAATGTTATATTGTTAAACACAAATTACCTATCGTCGTATTTTAACATAGAATAGAACTTGCTCTTCTACGAGATTAACCTGTGGAAACAAACGAATTGTTTTGTCAAGATCCTATTTATATTTATCAACTGTCCAATCTAAACGACTCAGCAATCTGAACAGGTTAATAGAAAAGCCACATAATTTATTGTTAAATATCGGTACTTTATTAGAAAGGACTTATTTATTTACCTAAGAAAAACACTAGACGACACTTCACTGTGATTAAATTAGAGTAAGGTACTAGTACTACAAGTCAGAAGATAGGTACCCCACACACACATGAAGCTCTTCTCTGTCTTAGAAAGAAAGAAAACTAGTTTATTTGGAACACACAGATATACACAATTTAGGTACAAATAAAAGGTAACTTAATTTTAAAATAATTAAATGTAGTCCTCCTGACCAATTTCGGCCATGGCGGCCACTCTCAACCGAGACTAGCCATCGGCGCGGGACATATTATAGTGCACAAGTGTGTGCGAGTCCTGTCTTCCTGTTGGAAGAGAGAGTGCAAGTCAAGAGTGATCTCTCCTCTCATATTTCAATGGGACGGCGGCCCTACACGAACGAAGAGAGATCTCGCGCAGGACCAACGGGTTAACGTGTTTTCCGAGGCACGGGGGTGTCACACCACCAACTTCCAAACTCCGGGCTGTCACTGAGAAATTCCTATTGGAAAAGCCCATTGACACTTTTTGCCCGACCTGGGAATCGAACCCAGGACTCCACCCTCGGCAGTCGCGTTTGCGACCGCGAGACCAACAGAGCAGTTAAAACAATTATATTGTGTGCCTCACGGCGGTGCTAAATAGGTCCCAAAATGCCAGACAACTAGTAGTTGCCTGACGCTGGCTTTCAACTGAACTAACGTTACGGTGTACTGATGTGAATCAGTTCGTTTTGTTTTCCTTGTGTATGTGTGAGTGGTTTTTTCCATGTAATTTGCAAAAAAAGACTCAAGCACACATTTGCAGACTTTTTTATCTTTCAAACGATCTAAATATACATCAATTGGCAAGTGACAAACGCGTAACATATAACTTACTACCGGCCTTGAAAGCCCATAATTTGCAATTTCATACGCTTCTGTGAATGGGGATCCCTTCATTGTACACCCCAAATAGGTGCTATGAATGAGACTGCACCCCAAAATATCGCGCGATCCCATGGTACACTTATTAAGATACTTTTGTAAGCAAAAATATATGCTATGGATGCTTTGAAAACATGTATTAAATTAAATTGAAAGAAATGAGTAGGGCGAAAACATGGTTTTTGGCGATCAGTGACCGAATTATATTCGATCATTCTTTTGACGGCCAATAGATCAAATCGGCTGACCAGCTGACTCAATGAAAAGCTATTTAGTTTCAAATCAAAGTCCGTCTTTAATAAAAAGATCTACTGAGTCTTCCCAGCCGGAAGCAACATAATTATTTTTGCCCACATATACTGTGAAGTAGATGATTTTTACTTTCACATCAGTGTCTGGTATTTGAGTACAGTTTAATCGATGCGAGGATTTATCATCGTCTTAACAGATTTGTGTGAGAATCGGATTTGGAACATTTAACATTTTTCAAATTTGTTTCCTTCCTATAACCAAAAGTTCATTTGGTACTGAAATTCTGAATTTTACTTGAAAATCATTCTGAAACACAATCAATGCAGTTTCTTAGCAATCTGCTTGAGTGTAATTTTCAAAGCAAACATTCTCGTCACACCAGTGTGTTCGCATAAAATAGGTAAGTACTAGCTTCCGCCCGCGGCTCCGCCCGCGTGAATGTCGAAAATTATCCCAAGGGAACATACTCCCGGGATAAGAAGTATCCTATGTGTTAATCCAGGTCATAAACTATATGTGTGCTAAATTTCATCCAAATCCGTTCAGCAGTTTTTGCGTGAAAGAGTAACAAACATACATCCATACATGCAAACTTTCGCGGTTATAATATTAGTAGGATACATGTTTCCACTCAAAAATTTAATACAATAGAAATATATTTCTAACTCTGATAAAAACTAATCGGCCTTCTGATCATGGGTATCGTTGACTCGTTGAAGGCGATCGCGGGCCGGATGGGGCAGGAACTGACGTCATCAGCGATACGCCGGGGGACGCACGTCACCCGAGCGCCGGCTGTCTGTGTGACGTGTACGTTTGATGACAAACACGGGGAGAATGGGGGAAATGGGCTCTGGAATTAAAAGTTAAGGGGTTATGTGTTTTTTGGGGTTCGAAGGTAGAGGATTTTGATTGTGAGAATGGAGGTTTAAAGCAGTTGCAGTTGGTCAGAAAATAACTCATTAACGATTATTGTTTCTACGACAAGTTACTGGTGCGCTTTCAAGCGCATTCTAGTGAACTTTTGACAAAATAAATACTAAGTATTTTTTATGAAGTAGGTATTTCCCGCGATTTTGCTCTCGTGAGAACACAGGGACCGGAATAAAAAACAGCCCATGGCATTCAGTGGTGGTGGTTCCTATCAGAGACAAAAAATGTCTTATCGGTACTTACAGGACTTTTAAAAACAATAAAATTGTTAATAGACGGACTGTTGATTGCAGTTTGTTAATTCTACTAGGCACGCACAAGGTTTCTATCATGCATAGAAAAACGCGCTTAGGGGCAAACATTCAAGTACAATTAAACTTAGATTTTAAAGTCACACCTATGATAAATACACTGACCATGTTTGATAGACATTGATTGATTGAAGCTTTCAGGCTACATTAAAAAAATACGTTGGGGAAGAAATCTACAAAAAAACATAGAAAAACATAGATTTTCCTATGATTAATGCACTATAAACCATGACGATGGATAGATTGCAACCTTACTAGCATGAACTTAAAGAAATGCGTAAGGGGGAAGCACAAGAAAAAACCCTAGATTTTAAACTCACGCTCCTTCGCAGTAGAAAAAGCATTACTAACACGTTGGCTAACAATAACTTTGCCTTGAGTTATGCATGCTAATCATCACAGGTAATAGCAAAAAGGTGTGCGCAATAATTTCTACTGCTTGCCCTATCAATTACACTATAATCACTAAGTTGACATTCTAAGTTATCATCACGTGACTCAATGACATGCAATGTTATTAAGTTAGTGATTTAAACACAAATAGAATCGCTTCATTTACCAAGCCTCGCTCAGCGCAGCGATTCTATTGGTTAACACATCCCTCGCTTCTCATCCTCGCGTAACTCTGGTGGAAGGAAACGGAGCCTAATGCTCAACTAATTAGGAATTATAATTAGTTTAAATCGATGTGATTAAGCTTTGATTTTGAATTATGTTGTTGTCGTGAAATCGTCTTTGATTTCTGTTTGGATTTGTGTCTGTTATGATTGGCACGTTTTCACTTTATTAAATAAACCAATTATTCTTTATAGGACAATAACACATAGTGCTCTTTATGGGTCTTTTTAAAATGACTGTGCCTGGTAGATTGGTTGAAGTATTCCTAATTAGTTAGTGTACCAAGCAGTAGCTTACAGCTGAAGCACGCTCCTACCCATATTCACTTTTACCTTATGGTACAGAACAACCATACCATAACAGAACTTTACATCTGTAATAACCTTTCCCTTAACCCTAAAATACTGTAACACTACCTCACCATCCCTTCGAGAATAAAAATGATCCGCTAAGGCCAACAAACCCACTAAATAAACATTAAACCATATTCAAACAGCTTCAAACGACACAGCATCACATACGCTCCTAACTCGATGGCACATAAAAGCCAACAATATACACCTTAATTAAAATTTCCTACCAACTAATTGTATATTAAGTTAATCGGATAATGTCGGGTAACAGGCGTTTTGCCGGATAATTGCCCGCCGTGGGTTCCGTAGTTATTCTCCGCTGAAATTGTATCACGTAGAGCTGTGCACTTGGATATGCCGATAAAAATTCAGTGCCCGGAGTTTGATTTTGTTGGGTGGTTACGTGATGGAAAATAACGATTTTATGTTTGTGTATTTTTTGCGGTATGTTGAATGAAAATATCCCAGACTCAGTGTTGGTGATTTTTTAAAGTAGCACTTGGGTATGTATAATGAAATTGTGGATTAGTTGATTGTGTAGTATATCTTCATTGATAAAAAATTAGTTTGTTTCACAGCACATTGTAAAACTTTCCACAGAAAGCTACGCCATGACAGAGTCAACGATTTGTTTTCAGAATATTGTTGACAGATAACAAAAATGTTAAACTTTGAGTTGCAGTTGTCATGTTGCGCCTGTCTGCTTAAAGAACTTTCCTATCAGTAAGTCGCGGTATTAGTACTTTATTTTACCTACTGTGAGAATAACAGTAGTTCCAAGTGAAAATTTAATTTGTCGAAAACAACAATGTACAAAAATGACTCAGAGGTTTTGATTTTATTAACTTGTTCATCCAAACATTGAATTTCGAAACAACATGTTACGAGTAACATGTTGCTGTTTCTGGGAATTGCAAATGGATCACTAAACTAATATCGGGCTGTCACCACCGAGTTTCACAATGCTAACTAAAGCTATCTAACGGGGCGCTAAAAGCCTGAAAATAATAGCTATCGATTTTTTATTAGCATCAATCATTCCTAAAACAAATGGGTGACAGCATAAAGCCTGATAAATACTACTACTTAATACTTTTAGACTATTATTTTATTACGCAAGTAGACTTGCACTTTTGCACACACATAGTGGAGAATTGTATTTTTTTTTATTTGATAATAGCTTTTGCCCGCGACTTCGTACGGCACATATCCCGTTTTTTCCCGTTCCCGTATAGCCTATAGCCTTTTTAGGTAAAATAAAAATGTAGATTACAATAGTACAGTTCTTATCGAATCAGTGCAACCAAAAAAGCTTATAAAATATGGAGGCAGTTCCACCATTTAAAGCTTTTAAATCAGTAATGAGCAAACCATTTGTGTGGCACCTACGTTCAAGTCTTCAATGATAAATTCAATTTATTTAATTCCATAAACATAAATTCAAGAAACGCCTTAAATACTTTATACCATCTTAATTTCAAATTACAAAACCAGTTCTTAACAAAATTCCGAATCTCCTTTAGATTTTTAATGTGCAAAATGACCAATTAAATGTATGGCTTATTTACTTAATGATTTTTGGACAAAATCGCTAAATTAAAAGATGTAATTTTAGAACATGACGGTGCCAAACCGCGCGCGAATACTATTCAATTCATGTTCATAATGTGAATGCAATTGAGTGAGCCGTCCCTAAGGAGCTGTATTCATATCTAGTGGGTCCTCCACGCCTCCTTAGCCTAACAAAAGGGAGACAAATTGTCAAGAGACACGCTGCGAGTTCAAAGTGAAAATGAATAGCGGACGTATAATAAACCGTGATAAAAGAGCCTTCGTGCGTGCGCCTGCGACGGCCACGACGCATAATTTTGACACTTGATTTCTTTATCCAGACCTCATAAATCTCGCCTCTGACGGAACCCCGCTGCTTTCTGATCAAAATTCACAAATAAAAGTGCGCGCAACAATCAACTTTAATCCCTTTCACATGTCATTAAAGTTTCAAATAATTATCTCATTAAAAAGAGCTCACAGGCGTCGGGCGGCACGTCGATACTACATTATTACACCATTGCGCACCATAAAATAATTACAATTATAATTTGTAGTACCTATAATTACAAAGGTAAACATTTGTAAATTACAGCAATTACAATAGCCCTGTAATTGCTGTAATTGAATATTTGTTAGTAGTTCTGTAATGTGTCGTAATATTAGGTAATAGCAGGGTCTGCGTTATATGAGTATCGGTAGCAATGTTACAACTGTAATTGGTAGGTTGTTACAATGGGAACTTGAAATGGAACTCAACAGGATCAGATAATAACCTCACGATGTTTAAATCTTGAAATTGTTTTATTTCCTTTGTAATTAAAAAACAATCATAAAAGGAATGCAAACATATGCTTAATTTGTAGTTATTTGTTTAGTCTGAAAGATGGATCGTTATATTCAATTCTAATTAGAAATTGATGCATACAAATTGAAAAAAGTAAGCACCTGCTCGTTAGCCATGTGCTCAATAATTTTGTTGTTGGGACACCACCCAACCCTTTATCGCAGTTCTGTATTTCGAAACTAATTGGATAATATTTGATTCAAAAATTTCAACTGCAAGGGCCTGCTTAGTGCGGCAGTTTGAGTGCTGGCTCCAGAATAATATTTTTTGGTAACACTGGTTCAGTTACTATATATCGAAGACCAAAATTATATTAGGGCCTGGCTTTTTCCAAACACAGTTTCGCTCCCTTCAGTATTCGTATATTTTTCCAGGGTAAAAAATAACCTAGTGTAACTTTCCCTTTTTTCCTTCTAAGCGATAGTGTACTTTCCATCAAACAAATAATTTGCATAATCGGATCAGCATTTCTAAAGATTAGTTTTTACAAAACAAACAATTTTACCTGTATATACAATTAATTTAGGATACTTAATTGAATATTAAAAATCAATATAATCTCTCCCTCCCCTCCTCTCTTTCTCCATTCAACATTCCCGCTAAAAACAAAAAAGGCTAATCCGATAGACTTCATCATAATAAACAGTCTGACAAAGAAACGATTGAAAATATCGCAGTGCTTTTTGTTCATTTCTCTTTTCACAAACAAAAGCTATGAGGTGAGACTAAAGGCGCAATGGACGATTTCATTAACGTTCTCTCTTGGATCGGAAGTCATTTGCACTAATTAAATAACTGCCAGTTTCTGTAACCACTTACTGAGTGTTCCGTATTAAATAGAGTGGCTCATTTCCTTAACGTTTTTGTTGTTGAGAATAATTTCTGAGAACATGTGTTGTTTTTAAGTGTTTTATTGTTTTCTCTGTTTGTAATTACGCTGTTTACTTTGGCTCTTTCTTTGTAGTTTACTTCTGGGTAAAGCTGATTTTTGGTAACTAAAAACAAGCGCCTCGTTCGCTTATGTTTTCTCTGCGAACATTATTTGGAACTAAATGTTCAATTCGCTCGATGTGAAATCGACGCAGCAAATTCCATGCTTACTCTTCCTATATACTCATAAATAGATTTTAATTAGAAAAGGCAGTAGGTACGGACTTGATGTATTTGATGTATTTAAAATCTAAATCATCAACATCTCAACAGCCACACAATCGTAATCAGCCTTCCATTAGGCGATACGTCAATAGCACAACCCGAAGGCAAACCTAATCCATCCTAGTCACTAACAACTTAGTTGAGTTAACCTTATTTGGCAGCTGACGTGTGACGTCACAGTAGTCGCGTGGAGGCCATTACTGCCGAGTAAACATAAGCCGGTCACTGTCGGCACTCGCCGGGCACGCTCAGGATGGCCGTAATTGACGGGGATGTGGCAACAGGCAGGGATAGTGGATAATGCAATTAAATTGATACGGGCTATGCAAGTTATTGGGTTGTTAATGCGTTTTGAGCTGGCTTTGGCTAGAAATGTGAAAGGTTTTGAGGCTGTAATTCTGGAAATATTTGTAATAAGAGTGCAAGCATAGGTGAATTCGATGACTAATAGAAGACTTTAATTATTTAGAAATCAGTTCAAATCGCATCGTCATTAGAAAATAACTTCTAACCGGCCTAAGAATAAGAGGTATGTAACAAAAAAAAAAGATTAAATATTAAATCATATACCTTGCCCTAACTACTTGTCCAGCAAACCTCAGAATAAATAGCAGCGCTATGAATAGTAGTGTTTATTAAAACCGTCCTACTTCAATACTTGAAGCTTGTCCATTCTTCATATTGACGAACAAGCTATTTCATTACCCGGTAACTGTCAACACTCGCCTATCGGCCTTACGAACTGTAATTGACGGGCAGGTGGCGTAAAAGTGAATCTGAGGCGTCTCGGATGTAAGGACGCTGGCTCGCGAAGCAGATCGATAGTCCCCCCGTCGCGCGCGTATTACCTCCCCCCTTTCGGCTAGAAACATCCATGCTTTCACGAAATCACTGGGCTTTGAAAAATGTTCAACTAATTCGCAAAGAGGATCACAACAATCTGTTTGAAATAGCTTATTTGTATGATGAAATCCTTTTGTGAAACACTATAACATTGTATCGGTATGAAACTTGACTGTTTCAGTTTGTAATTTAAGTCTTCTACTTAACCGACGTATATTTGTGGCATAAATCCTTAATTTTATAGCGTATTCCAGTAGCCAATTAGGAATCAAAACCATTTCCTAGAGTAGCAATAAATTCTAAGTCAAAGTTGTCGAGCGGGTTGATATATAATACCTACTACCATTAATACTCGCTTTCAAAATACAGATTGAATAAAGTGGCTCACTCGGAACTGAGACGCCAGCAATATACTAGACGAGAAGGAAATTAACACTCTCGCCAAAGCCAAAGAAAGAAAATGCTTTAAAGAAAAATACGATATTGTGTCTTTCTATGCTCAAAAAGAAAGAATGGGGGAGTCCGAGACTGTGGCTGTGTCTACAAGGGGATCGTTTTAATGACTAAACGTATCATTTGCACTTTGCTTCGAAATATTACTTTTAAACACTGAAAGGATTAAAGATTTTTAAACGCGGTACCATCTTCATTATTGGGAAGATACCTTACCTATCAAAAGTGTTAGGTTAACCAATAACGGACGGTAAATATAAGGAATCAATCATGGGACCAACGTATATTTTTCTACCTTAAAGAAGATTTTCCAATAAGTATCGTTAAATTTAAAAGCAGAACCTTAAGATATCGAAGAGGACGCTGCAAAATTGAACCCTAATGGCCATTGCAAGCGACAAGCTAGCCACCTGTGACAACTATTCTCCATTAAAGTCTTTAAAGTCTCAATATCTCTCTAAGTCTCATAAGTCATAGATGAAGTTTCCAGTCTGGTGTTAGACTCATTTGTCATAGTCGGGTTTATGTCGGACTTGTGTGAAAAGTATCTTTATGATGTTTGAAAACAAATATCATCAATCCTTCTTAACCTACTATTCTCGATTTATGTCTAAGTCGAGATTTTTGAATTAAATCATCCCATTTGTCTTTTGAATTCAACGCCACCTGATACCAAATGTAGGTTGAAATTTACTGGGCCCGAAAATATCTCCTTGAGGCAGGCCTTGCCTAAAATAATAGATTGGTCCCTTATTAGTATGCGTACGACCATTTCTTTGTTCTTGATTTATGGCTAATTACAGCTTTGATAGGGACTGACTTCCGTCTGACCTTAGGGGACGGTATAGGGCGGCGTCTCTACGTATTCATCATGTAATTTGCCACTTGGTGACCAAGTGGCAAGGAGTGCTCTTAGAGTAAATAACAAATTATGTTGAAGTTCAGCAAAAGTAATAAAGTAATGGTAACTTGGTAGTCACGCATGGAATGGCATTTGAAGAGCGACAAATGACCAACTTCCCTCTTAAATACATTTGTACTTGTGCAGTTTTTTAATGGGATGCATTCATTAATTTTTTTACAAATGTCTCTTAGTATTTCGTTGTGGTAGTCCGTGACGTCACAAAAAAAAAATGTAAGTTCTCAAAAATACTTAGTTCAATTAATAATAAATTAATTTAGGTACATAAAGACATTTTTATTCAATCGCAATTTTCTAAATCTTAATGAAAACTGCTTACACCAATTCAAACAAACAAACTTAAACAACTACAACAACTTCTCCAAACAACTTTCCAGTATCATTTTCACGTATTGTAAGTCCATTGACAAAACACTTGGCGGGAGTACTCTTAGTTTCTTGGAGATAAAAATAAAATAGAGCACTTGAAACAATAACAAGTGCTGTCGTGTCTGTGGCGCTCCCTATTGGTTTATCTTGACAAAAGACTCGCTTAATTATGAGACAAGTTGCACTTTCAATTACATTTTGAACAAGTTCTGCTTTAATGTCATACTCTCTTTTGTTGGCTTATAATCCTAAATGGGGTCAGCCATTCTTATTCTTGTTTTCCACTTGACTGTTTTTTCAACATTGGCGTAAATATTGCTTGTTACTGCTTTATGTTTGTAAACCGGTGGATGCGGTATGATTATGTTTACTGTTATATTGACGCAGTTATATTATTCAAAGGCAATATAGCCATATTTGTTGAAAGGATCACGTGCCTTCTTTCTATGACCTATCATTGTTAGCATGCTTCCGTTGTTGAAAACGTATGCCTAGTTTATACTCTGCTTGGCCCAATTTGGAGACAGGATTTCATCGTGGCCATTCAACGTGGCATTGCCGCTGTCTTTTTGGACTTAAATTTGTTAGCAGTTTTTGTTTTAAGTGTGTGTGTATGTATACACTAAATTTAAAAAAGGGTGCACGATACTTTGTAAATTAAAATAGCTGCGGGTAAAATGTTATTGTTAAAAACATCGAAAATTTTAATATCGATTGTATAGAAATATCGAAAATTGAAAAAACCTAAGCTTAAAATGTCCAAGATAGAAATGCCGAACGATTAAAATATCTAACGATTAAAAATGTCGATAGTCATTATACCTAAGTTCAAAATGTCAACATGCGCACTTTATTTTACTATGGGTGCAAGAGCGAGCGAAGCGAGCTCGGGACGCCATCCCCTTCGTGTTTTTTAAACCACCCTGAAATAGGAACCAGACCCGAATGTTTGTTATTTAATTAAACAATAATACTCTGTACTTCGATATTTAGGCCTTTCGATGTCACTTTTGTAGATAATTATATTTAAGATATATTGGACGTGGGTTATCTAACCATTCGACAATATAAACTGTCGTTATTTTAATTTTCGGTTTGGCTGTTAGATATTTTAGTTTTCGATTGATTGAATCATTTTACCCGTAGGTATTTTAATTTTCGACGTTCTAATAAAAAGTATAACCCTTCAAAACAGGTATAAACTAATATGCTACAGCATAGCTGAAAATCGTGGTATCCATCCCCAAACAAAAGCAGAAACAAAATGGTCGCAACCTTGTACAGTCCTGAAAGAAAAGTAATCACATAATAAACACGCTCAATGGTTCCCCAGTAACCGCTTGGAAACAGGCGTGCGGTGTATTTGCTCTCATTCTGCCAATGTCAAAGGTCACGCAAGCCCCCAGAGAAGCTGGTTGCATAATAAGATTGATCTCGTGTTGCTAAGGGGTATAGTCAGCAGTAGAACCTTTAATATTTCAGAATTAATAACTGCATGTGTACTTGATTAGGAGAGGAAGTACATCCTAACTATAAAATACATATCTATCGAAAGTGAGAATGAGTTTGATTTTTTATTTTGAGTTTGTTTGTTTGTGAGTGAGTGAGTGAGTGAGTTAGTTTGGTTTGCTTTCACGCCTAAATCGCTGAATTGATGTTCGTGCATTTTAGTACAGTGATATGATGGGATCCTTTTTTTTTTAAGGATGGGAAATTATCAAATGACTTCTTCCAATCTGAAGACGATTATGAGCATTTTTTTGCGAATATCTATATTAACGTGCGTTCTGTATGGTGTCGGACGTAAAAGAATAGCACCATCCCATCACTTCCCGTGGGTGTCGTAAGAGGCGACTAAGAGACTCACCAGAGAATGAGCATTATTCTGTGCATTGCACAAGCTATACTGTGATCGCCAACCCGCCTGCCAAACGTGGCGATTATGGCAAACGTCCCATTGCGGGAGGCCTATGTCCAGCAGTGGATGTCTTCTGGCTGATATGATGATGATGATGATATTAATGTAAAGCCGCGGGCAAAAGCTAGTAGTGGATAAAAAATGATAATGGAGTTGGCTTAAAGGCTTTTACTAAGGTAAATTCGGTTTTTCGTCCAACCACGAATGCCAACTGCAAAGCAGGTAAACTGTGGCAACTCGACAATAGCGTAGCTAATCTACCAGTGAAAGAATTTTCGTAATTGGATCTATACTTCTAGATATTACCTTTTACAAACATTTAAACAATCAATTTTGTCTTTTCATAATATTTTTGTAAAATGAAATGTTAAAAAAAAATATCATACTTAATAAATAAATGAACTCTACACCAACAACCTATGTTATTACTAAACAAGAGTATACCCAGCAATGTTTATATTTGAAATGTTGAAAGGTAGACCATAGTCCGAAATAAAAGCAAAACCAACTACTTACTACCTATCTGCGGTTCTTTTGAAAGCAGCTTTAAGCTAACAAACTTAAATAAAAAACCGTAACGTACAATATCCCTTTGGAAAAGTGGAAAATGATACTACAATGGCGGCGCTCCTTATGCGAAAACGAATCTTATTTTTTGCTTTATTGCAAACAACACAATTCCTATTATGAAGACTTAAGTTACACAAGAAATATTATTAAAGCAATCGTGTTTCTTTTTATTTTGTTAATGTTTGGATACAATCGTTTTTTGTTAAGAAAATACATTTTCTTCTTCGATTTCATGTACTTAATTGAAAGGAATGTTGATTTTGTAATCGAAAACATCCCGTGTTGACTTTTCGTAGTTTGGCAAATGAAATACCTAAAGATTTAGTAATTTAATACAAGTTCTTAAATGGCTACATGTAATTATTAACGGATCCGTTCTTATAAGTTAACTGGGGTAGACTTTTATCGATAATTCCAAGCAGAAAAGATCTAAATTCAACGTCATCTACTTAGAAATTCAAGTTACTATCTCACGCTATTCATCAAACTTTATAAAACTAAGCAAAGTTCGTATTAATAAAGTAGCTAGCACATGTTCAAGCGAAATATTTAATAAAACATTACAAAACAGCGCCACAAAATATTCACGGGAAGCTAGTGAAGGCCGCTCAAAAAGTTTTATTGAAATAGTTCCTCACTGACGCTTTCGCTCAAAATGTTTGACCTCAATGAACATCAGTCTTTTTACGACTGTGTTTGAGCTCAAGCAATGCATAGATATGTCTTTAAATTCCACTTTGAATTATTTCATCTTTGTAATTTTATGTTTTAAAATAAATGAAAGTGTGTGTTGAAGTTTACGTAAGCTCCAGTGGCAATAGTATAAATATTATGCACTGCTTAGCTTTTTGAATTCTAACGTTGTCTTGCGTATCCTTATTTATAATCTGTTTTGATACATATATTTAATTATTAATTATATTCAAAATATTGACACTTTCATTAACACCTTGAGCGCTACATTCTTAATTTACGCAGCCACACAATATTGGTTGCCCAACAACATAATCTATCTTTTATTTTTCTGTTAGCTTATGGCGGTTATCTTATCTTTTTTGTATTCACTAATGACGGCACGTGCTCACAGGTATAAAATTCGGTTAGTTTCGGTCCCTTTTCAACAGAAAAAAACCCCTAACCTGGTGTAGATTCGGGCTTATTTATGTGCCTGCGCATCTTATCAACGCAGATGTTTGCTTTGGCCCGAATTTTATTTTATTTTACCTTTAGCACGTGTTTATTGATAAACTTTTTTTTTATTTATATTGAACTTATTTTATTTGGAAATACTTTTTTTTTGTTAAATTAGTTACGTGTTTTGTTTGTAATTATTAATTATTTTAAATTTAATTAGTTAAGATTATGGCTTCATGGTTTTGATGCTATATTTTTTTAGTAGTATTCGTAACAGTGTTGATTGTTTGAGTTAAAGCTACGAGATTAAATTACAAAAACTTGCGCAACGACTTTACTTCTTCCATTCTTCACTACTACCTACGAATCCGTTACTCGAAGTAAAACCAAGCGTAACAATAACGGCCATCTGTCGTGGGGCAAATCATGCAACAAAAGGTTTTTTGCTCGATTAAAGACGGCTGCAAGATTTGATAGTTTAAAACGAGTTGCACCTGGCTTGCCGCCAATTATATGTTTATTAATTTTATCAGCGTCCCTTGTCGTTCCTGATTAATTCCTTAAAAATAATGTTTTTTTTTCTATTTGTTTCAGAATGTGATCACCGGAATCACTTCATCGATGACGACAAAATTCATATGACCATAGCAGACAATGCGGTCACAAGCTTCAAAACCCTTACCTAAGAAAGGTGACTTGAGTAAAACACCATTTAAGAGCTCAACTGTTAAGCAAGCTGCTAAAAAGTCAGTGTCACCTAAAAAGGTTAAAAATTTGGTTAAAAAATCATTGATCAAAAATCCTAAGAAAAGTACTTCCAAAGATGAATCTTCCAGTTCCAAAAATGATGATAATTCCGGAACTTCTGATAATCAAGATACGTCGACTGAATCCAATAAATCTTCACCATGTAAAGCGTCTACGTCTCGAGGTGATTCACCAACAAAAAAGCTCAAGAAAGATCCCAAGGAAAAGAAAGATACGCTTAAAAGCACTCCAGACATTGTAAAGAAAGCGCCTCCGAAAAAAGCAACCAAGGCAGTAAAGAAACCAAAACCTGCCAAGGTCAATGTTAAAAAGTGCGTGAAAGGTAAAAAAGATGTTAAATACAAAATTAATAAGGATGTTATTAAGAAAACAACACCGAAATACTCCAAAGCTAAGACTGTAATCAAAAAAGGTAATGCTGCCAACACTGACAAAAAGAAAGTTGCCCAGCTAAAACCGGAAACAACGGAAAAAGAACAAAATAACGATGAGAGCGAAAATTGCACCGATGAATCTATAAACATCAAATCAAATGCGCTTCATGATAAAAATGGTGAGAGCGATAAAACTAAGACTAATGATGAAAACATCGATGACAAAATTGATTCTAAGAGCGTTTCTGATTCTTCATCTTGCAAAACGCCTCCTAAAGCTTTTTCCGCTAATCAGCCAGAGACTCCAAAATCAGAAACAGAAAGACCTCCTAAATTTTTCACATCAACTAGATCACCGCGTATGGTAGATATTGACGTGAAATGTTGCAAAAATTCAAAAGGAAACCTAAGTGTTTCAGAAAGATTTGTATCCATGAAATTGGAAAATAAAGTGGAAGACAATGCTAAAGACAAAAATTCTTCAAACACATTAGTATCACAAGGTCCTGATATTGATGTATACACCTTCACGGAAAAAGTAGACTCACCAAAAAGCATACTGTCTGACTTCCGCAGTCCTGTAAACAAGAATGTTGGCAGAGTTCGACCGATAGCTAGAGTAAAAGGGACAGTTATAGATAAGAAGACCGAATCAGAAAAGAAAAAGTATTCACCTCATAGGCCTATCGAAGAAGTTGTAAAACAGCTGAAGAGCAAACGATCAGAAGAGTTAAACGCTAATCAAAATCAAAGTGTTTGCACTGCAACTAGTGTAGAGACGAACCCGGCTAACAATGAAACAGAAACCGAAGAAAAGCCAAAACCTATTGTTAGCAAATCTTATAAAATGGTGGCCCGAAAATCAAGTATAACTGGGAAACCTTTTAGCCCTATTAAATTCCTTGAGCAAGAAACTGTGGCAAGTAAAAATGAGAAATCAGAAAAATCCGTCAAACCGAATCCGACTGCAAAGAAAGTTCCAGTAAAAACTAAAAAGCAACCAAAAAAACCGAGCAGCCTTTCGGATGAAGATATCGATAATTCTAAATTTGCTTTGAATACTAAGGCTTTCAACTACTCGTCATCTGAAGAAAGCGACTCTAATGACGATAATGACACCAAAGAGTCTTCCGAATCTGATAACCCAAAAAGTAAGAAAGCAAAAAATAAAAAGTTCAAGAAAAATAGAATCACGGATGGTGCGAAGAAACCTCCGTCGAAAGAATTAAAAGAGCTATCGAAAGATTCTCTGATTGATCTCAAAGAAAGTTCGGCATTGCTAGGTAATGAAAAACCTAGTAAAAGGCGGCTTAAACTTTTGTCAATGTGGTCTGGGCCTAAAAAACATCGAATGGCGTCTCTTAACGCAATAGCAAAAGTTCATTGCTTGTATGAAAATGAAAGTAAAACCCATATGGAATTAGGTCTGATGAAAACTGTGGACAGACAAGTTTTACCAAGCACATCTAAGACTGTTTCACCTAAAAAGAAAGAATCTAAACCCAAGGAAACTGAAAAACAAGAAAGTACTTCAGAATCGGAATACGAAGCCAAAAAAGAAAAGAAAGAGGACAGTTCCGAAAGTTCAGACGACAACCCTCCTCAAAGATCTTTGCGTGGAGTTCCTGGTATCAGAAGTGCGGGCAAGTATTGGGATCCAAAATCTTCTACTTCTTCAAGTGAAGATAGTGAACAAGATACAAAGAAGAAAGTTACAAGTTCAGAAAAAAAGAAAGCTTCGCCAAAAGCATCTACGAGTAAGTCGGATTCTGATAAACCACCAGCTAAAATGAAGAAGACTGCCGGTGTACCCGTCAAGAAAAAGCGTAACAGAAATGAAGTAGTAATGGACCTAAAAGACATGGTCGTACAAAAACGAATGGCAAGCCTCAACGCCACAGCAATTCTGGCAGCTAGTTACGAAAAACGTTCGCCCAAATCTAGTAAAGATGATACTACATCAGACTCATGTAGCGATGAATCTTATTCACAGAAGTCAAAAAACGGGGTAAGTTCCGGCGTTAAGTCGGAATCAAAAAACGAGTATGAAGCTCCATCTGAAAGTGATGAATCCGCTGTGTCAGATAGAAAACAGAAAGTAGAAGTTATTGTTAACCAGGACACTGACGTGACCATTACCGGGGTTTATGCTACACACCATCATGAGGGGTTTTGCACGGTGTCCGGAATGCAGTATCGGATTTCATCAACAAGTCATACGCAGACAACAGCAACAGCCAACTGCGAAAAGGTAAAGACCATTAAATCAGTAGTCAGTGAAATTTTAATATACAGTCGAGTTCGAATAAACCTCTCATACTTGTTAATATGAATCATGGGGATAGACGACCCTTTGCCATCGGGGAAGTTAGTAAATCGAGTTGCGTATTATCCATACGTAATAAGGTATACTACCTATACACCCGCTGGCGCTTCGGTTCTCATTAATAAGCGGTAATGAAGTAAGTTCTATGTAAACACGCCTCGGGACCTCATCCACACATTATCCTTCATCGCTTTGCCTTACTAAGGTCTACATAGAAAAATAAGCTTTTTGCATTGAACACGAACGCTGTTTTTCCTTTGCATTCTCGTTATCAATTGAGGCGTGAACGATTTACGCGTGAAAGGAGTAACCATCGTGTTACCCTTGACGCAGATTATATCGTCTGACGCGTTAAATCTTATTAATGTTATGTTAAACTCTCAGAAGCGCCAGGGATCCTAAATAGATATGCATAATACAAGCTTGTTGATCTACGTACGATGCCTTACTCCCGACGGTATATTTTACTTTAGCCCTTTTTTGCCGAGGCGTAATGTAATCCTATCTTAGCCGGCGTCGAGGCTTTCTCCCTTTCGCTCTTTGTGCCTCATTGTTACTTAACTTGAACTAACATTACTGGCTTTAGGTAATGTGTTAGTAAAGTTGTCAACTAGATAAATCTAATTGTTGAAGCTACCGTATCAGACGCTAATAACGTTACCGTCTCCACAGGAGGGATGTTCTCGTGAGGATGGAGCTCGCTACACTCCGCTTTCTGCCTTGTCATCCATGCAGCCGCCCGCTGAACACAATCATCCACATCCAGGTAAATATATTTTGGTCCGCTTTTTTTTCTGAATCAGATTTAACAGTTGCATTTAAGGCAAGTTAAGACCACCAATACACTTAAAACTGATTTCAAAGCAAATCTACTCATCCTATCTTAGGTGAGGTAGATAAGTAAATAAATACCTATTCATCTCTGCCCGTGAAAAATTGGGTAAATATACCGCGTATCGTGAAGATTTCGAAGTCTCAGATAAATTGGTAGGCTCGCGATACGCGCATCGCTAGCAATATTTTAATTTAGATCGTCAGGTTTTTTCTGCGATCTACACGGCGATATCGTTGTCGGTAGATTGCAAAGTAAGAACCTGAAGACAAGTAGATAATATAAATAATAACAGTTATCAAGTTAGTAGCCCATCAATCGCGATAATATCTACGAAACCCGTTTCTCTTCTGCGATGTATTTTATTAATAATTATTCTTCAATTAATTCAATAATTAAAGATACGCTCTCGTAAACTTTTGCTACATTGTATTTTAATAGATTTCGTTTTAACTAATTGGTATGTTTGCGTTTACTCCTTCTTAGAAATGAATAAACCGATTTAATTACCTAAACTTGGTACGCAAACACAAGATACTTAGAAAAGCTAGTTCAGAAGTTTTTTTAACAGATTTCAAAGAAGAGGTAACTTTGTTTCCAAAGATAATTTAAAATAGCTCCGTCCGTCTCTCTAATATCTTTTTCGCAAAAGTTCATAAGTACCACCTTTTTAGTCCTAGGTATCTTGCGATTGCCTACCAATACCAAGCTTCATTAAAATCGGTTCATAAATTTCCGTATACAAGGTTTGAGAATAAAGTAGATAATGTTAGTACACGCTCTCAAGTACCTTTTTTTTTTTTTAACGATGGGAAATCATCAAATGACTTCTTCCGTTCTGGGTTGAGCGGAAGGGCGTGTCAGACTTTTACTGACTAAAACCCATCCGTGTTCCTTCTAAAGCCCTTTGCATTCCAGGGCCGCGGTGACTCTTTCGAACAAATTCCGCAACCCTGGCAGGATGCTCTCAAGTACCTACCTTAATTCGGAACTGTTCAGGAAACCATTAGTCCAGGAAAATTACGCCGAAAATTAGGCTAACTTTGCAATAATTCTTAACTCTGATTTTTCGCCGTTAACGTGTAGAATTGTTAAATATGTTAATATGTATACCGCAAAAAGTTAATAACCCCGCGTGTTCGATTTTCTTATAAAACCCTTAATTTTAAAAACAACTCGATGGGGAAAACAGTAACTGGCATGTTTGTTTGAAGCAATTGTAGCATAGATCGAGTTTTACAAGTAGGTCAATAAATTAAACATTTTCAATACGTGCAACTGTCCTATTTTTTATACTTACAATGTTATTTTTTATTTTGTACTTCAAGCTAAAAATTAACTACTTTTTTTCATAAAATTACTTAATTAAATATCTTAAACCAACAAAAATGAAGATNCCAACTGTCCTATTTTTTATACTTACAATGTTATTTTTTATTTTGTACTTCAAGCTAAAATTAACTACTTTTTTTCATAAAATTACTTAATTAAATATCTTAAACCAACAAAAATGAAGATTATGTGTTAGCACAAGTTATTATTATCAGTTTGTTTGCGATTACGATTCAGGCAAAAATGTAACTGAATTAAATTGGGTTAATTCCAATGTATAGGCCATGTCTGACTTAATCATATATTTTTTTTTAATTTCGTAGGTATTTATTTTTTAACGAATAATTCTTTGGGCGATTTTTTTAATTGTGACAAATAAATTTGTTTTACCTGATTTTTTACACATTGCAAAAAAAAATTGAGATAACTCGTTTTTCCCAGCTTTATTAAAATAAACGCGTTTTTGTTTTTTTTCCAGAATGACTCGGAAAATGTTAATTTTTTTTATATTATTGGAAGAGCTAAGTTCAAATACACGATTCAAGAAAAACATACGAGTTAGGAATTTTGCAATGTTCAAAGCTAATTTGACTGGCCTACATTATTCATCTGAAAATACACAAATAAGTATATACAGGTGCATTATTTCAGTTATAATTAATCGAAACGTACGTACCTTCGGCTATTGCGAGCAACTTTTATCATTGTTATTATAGGACAACTTCAAAGCATTACAAACAAGGATAAGAATCTACTATCTTTATTTAGTTCAATAAAATCTTTCATACAATCTAAGAAATAAAAACAAGTTATCATTCACATATTTCACGCCACATAATTCCTATTAAGGGCATATTAATTAGAATTCTTACGATTAGCAAAGAGTAATTTTCTTATACGACTCCGAGACTCTAATATTAAAAGTAAGAGCCCAAGTTTTGCTACTATAAACGCCCTCGTTAAACTTGTGAGCCCGGAAGGCGTTTACCATGATCACCCCATTTAAATTGCTACTTTATGTTTAACGATTAATAAAAGTTATATCAAATCTGTCGGTAAAATACCTGTTTCTATTCAAAAGCATGTGCTGGTTTTCCCTAAAGGAGATTCATTGGAGATTAAATTTTAATACAATAAATATAATTTGTCTCGGCCCGTACAAAAAACCAACAGTAGGAAGCATAGATTTACAAGTTAGAAACAATTAATCCAAACCTTTTCAACACTTTTGTAACTTTTTCCGTTCAAAATCAAAAGTATCAATATAGGATTTTTCCCATCACTCAGCTGTCCACCAATCCACGATAAAAGCTCCAAACATCATGTTTGCATAAAAACATAAAACGAAAAACCCTTTTCATTATTATTAACTGCTGGCTTTTCCACGTGACTTCTGCGTTTCACCTCGTTTATTAAAAAAAGCGAAAACTGTGAAAGTCAGTTTGATTGTTTTCGAGTAACCGAAGCTGAAAAAAGTTCTTTACGAATATATATATATTTTTGCAGCTTTGAGGGCTTTCATTCCGATTTTTCTGAAAACATTTTCCTGTAGGTAAAAATGGAGACCGTTATACAATTAGTTGGAAATGTTTAAATATTTGCCTGCAAACATAATCTTAGTAAGATGCTGATGTTATAAAATGTGGGCT
The DNA here is from genome assembly GCA_002192655.3 of Mamestra configurata. Taxonomy (NCBI): domain Eukaryota; kingdom Metazoa; phylum Arthropoda; class Insecta; order Lepidoptera; family Noctuidae; genus Mamestra; species Mamestra configurata. The sequence continues at coordinate 45,296 of NDFZ01004173.1, forward strand.
AGAGTTTCATTTAGTAACAGATTCAAGATTTAATAATATGAAAGGATCTGACATAACATTCCATTACTTTGAGCTTTGATCAAATACGGAAAACGAGGGTAAAGCTACTTAACTTTAAATAAAACTGGTATAGGTATTACACACGTAAATTGAGTAAATAAATAATTTATTAATAATGTAAAGCAATACAGAGATTTCAGTAAAATCGCTCACAAATAAGTGATATTAGTATTTTCATTTCAGAGGAAAATACTTTGCCATGAAATTGTAATATTATGTTGGAATTCGCGCGTTTCTGCGAGCAATATTAATATGAATTTATCAACATGGCAAATTCTCAAAGTGTGGCAATTTCCGCTTAATTAATTAGTCGATTGTTTGTAACAAATTACTCGACAGACAGACAGGAGCTTAGGTTTTATGTTTTGTTGAAACCATAAATCATTTTTAAACTCAGTTAAACTTTGCACATACGTTTTTTCCGGCGCGGATTAGTTAAGCTTTAAGCGGTGTTAACATGGGCAGCGAGCCGTGCACTCATGACTTTCAATCTAACCAAATATTGGCCACCAACGCCAACCAACACGTCCATCGCCTCATTGGTTGACAGACTGATTGAACACTATATAACATAACTAGCATTGTACGTAATTCTTGAATGTTGGTTGTTGGCGTTATTTGGTCTATGTGTGAGGCACAGTTTTAAATTCAAGTCTACAACGCCTCATTGCTCATGTTAACTCTTTAAAGTGAGGGGGCGTTGGAATAGTAATGACAAGAGTGTCTTGTACTACTCACGTCGTCTGCCCATCAGTTTCATGATGAACAAGCATGTTTTTCGTAATCTCTCGTTGCAGTTGTTACGAGCAACGCCATGCGATTCCAGCCAGTATGTACAAGTGAACATACTATTTGTTCTACTATTCACCTATTGGGCAGTCGCGAACACTATGATACATCTTGAGAATAAACAGTTCAAGGCTGTGTAACCTGTATGCAATTCATCATATTGTCCAGATTATAATCTAGAAGCTCTTGCCCGGCGGCTCCCTTGCTTTGACAAAGTTGAAAAGTCGGTATTTTAGCTGTAACTCATCCCTTTTGCACTCTAGTGTGATAATTNATTAATCCAAACCTTTTCAACACTTTTGTAACTTTTTCCGTTCAAAATCAAAAGTATCAATATAGGATTTTTCCCATCACTCAGCTGTCCACCAATCCACGATAAAAGCTCCAAACATCATGTTTGCATTAAAACATAAAACGAAAAACCCTTTTCATTATTATTAACTGCTGGCTTTTCCACGTGACTTCTGCGTTTCACCTCGTTTATTAAAAAAAGCGAAAACTGTGAAAGTCAGTTTGATTGTTTTCGAGTAACCGAAGCTGAAAAAAGTTCTTTACGAATATATATATATTTTTGCAGCTTTGAGGGCTTTCATTCCGATTTTTCTGAAAACATTTTCCTGTAGGTAAAAATGGAGACCGTTATACAATTAGTTGGAAATGTTTAAATATTTGCCTGCAAACTTAATCTTAGTAAGATGCTGATGTTATAAAATGTGGGCTAGAGTTTCATTTAGTAACAGATTCAAGATTTAATAATATGAAAGGATCTGACATAACATTCCATTACTTTGAGCTTTGATCAAATACGGAAAACGAGGGTAAAGCTACTTAACTGTAAATAAAACTGGTATAGGTATTACACACGTAAATTGAGTAAATAAATAATTTATTAATAATGTAAAGCAATACAGAGATTTCAGTAAAATCGCTCACAAATAAGTGATATTAGTATTTTCATTTCAGAGGAAAATACTTTGCCATGAAATTGTAATATTATGTTGGAATTCGCGCGTTTCTGCGAGCAATATTAATATGAATTTATCAACATGGCAAATTCTCAAAGTGTGGCAATTTCCGCTTAATTAATTAGTCGATTGTTTGTAACAAATTACTCGACAGACAGACAGGAGCTTAGGTTTTATGTTTTGTTGAAACCATAAATCATTTTTAAACTCAGTTAAACTTTGCACATACGTTTTTTCCGGCGCGGATTAGTTAAGCTTTAAGCGGTGTTAACATGGGCAGCGAGCCGTGCACTCATGACTTTCAATCTAACCAAATATTGGCCACCAACGCCAACCAACACGTCCATCGCCTCATTGGTTGACAGACTGATTGAACACTATATAACATAACTAGCATTGTACGCAATTCTTGAATGTTGGTTGTTGGCGTTATTTGGTCTATGTGTGAGGCACAGTTTTAAATTCAAGTCTACAACGCCTCATTGCCCATGTTAACTCTTTAAAGTGAGGGGGCGTTGGAATAGTAATGACAAGAGTGTCTTGTACTACTCACGTCGTCTGCCCATCAGTTTCATGATGAACAAGCATGTTTTTTTTTCGTTTTTTGTAATCTCTCGTTGCAGTTGTTACGAGCAACGCCATGCGATTCCAGCCAGTATGTACAAGTGAACATACTATTTGTTCTACTATTCACCTATTGGGCAGTCGCGAACACTATGATACATCTTGAGAATAAACAGTTCAAGGCTGTGTAACCTGTATGCAATTCATCATATTGTCCAGATTATAATCTAGAAGCTCTTGCCCGGCGGCTCCCTTGCTTTGACAAAGTTGAAAAGTCGGTATTTTAGCTGTAACTCATCCATTTTGCACTCTAGTGTGATAATTCAAACCTCATATTTATGGGCGATGTCCAGTAATGTATCAACATTAACATAAAAATATACCGACAAAAAATATCTGACGGGCTCGAAGCGCTTGCAAAAGGTGTATAATTTAACACTTCAGGTACGAAGTTACTGGATTTTCTATTCATTATTTCTTTTGGCTACAACCTCTTTTCTTATCTCCTCTAATATCGACACGTTTGTAGTTTCATCTGTGGCCTAGCGACAATAAAAATGGCTTTTTCCAAGAGACGACTGTCTCTTTTCACAGACGACATTACCACAGTAAATAATATATTTCAATTGGTTAGTCAAACAATCCGTATTTAGACCAATTAGACGAACAACGGCTTCCATTAGTTTGTCTGACCTATACAAATTAACTGGAAACTGGACAGAAATGTTGTCTGTGCACAAAGTCCCAGACTACCCAGTCTGTCCGGACTCACAAAAACAAAGTGACAGCAACCTTTTAACGACCCTTTTTACGTTATTTATTAATCCATAACATTCACCATAAATATCTGGAGATATAACGCGATGTAGACACATTTATCTTATACTTTTATGATATCAAAGTCCGTAGATCATCACAAACATGTTTATGAACTTTATACTCCTTAACTCCTTTCAAACTTTATGATCTTGTAAGAGCAATATTGTTACAATACAATCCGTCATGTTTGGGATTCTAAATTCATTCATTCATCCTACTGCCTTTATCCCAATTTATTTGGGGTCGGTGCCGCCCGTCTTTTTATTGTACATGTATAACTAACTGTATTAGCCGACATCCCTGAATTCACTTCCTTTCTGTAGCATCTTTTCCATCTTTATCCAGTTATTTTTTCTTTGGTCTACCGTTTCTTATAGCCTTGATTACATATTGGAGCTGCAGAAGCAAAACGATCAGGATTCCAGTGTATCTATCATCGTGACTGGTTGCCTCATATCGCACGTTAATAGGTCAATGTTTTCGACGAGCGCCGACCTCGCCGCCGCGCGCGCGCCTGCGCAGCCGATGTGTCGCGTTTCACACACGCCGGACGTTTTTTGTTCGTTTCGCTTCGTTCATTGGTTGTGCCACCGTGTTCACGTTTTGGTTATTAATTTTTATATCATGTCGGCTTGTTACTTCTTATGTTCTTTTTTGTTTCTTTATGATTTGAATGAATTGATTATTATAACCTTGTTTTGCTTCAACAGTATAACTTTTCAAAGCGAATGAATACGATACGTTCTCAAATAAATAATCATTCAGTGTCACGTTCACTGTTTCTTGTCCTTGCCATTTCATAAAAATACATTAGCAATCAATTTTAAAGTTTATTCATAGGCGCAAACGTTATTAGCCTTTCATCACGATCACTTACAATCAAAATTGCAATTACTCTAATTGATACATTCAGAATCTAAATTGCCCCCATTAAAAAGATAAGATACTTCAAAGATAGCTTCAACAACAGTTGGCCGTAATTACCCCTGGAATGAAGTAGACGAAAAAACGTTTGTTCTGTTGAAGGGATTCTAAACATTTTATAAACAGAGTGTAAGTTAAGTACCGACTGGAGTAGGTATAACGACTAGTTTGGCGTGGTGCCAAGCCTGCAGATGTCGAAGCAGAATCTTGGCCTCCGCGGGCTCTTCCCGGAGAATATTATAACACCTATTAACATAATCTCTTATGTTTTAGTCTCATTTTCCAACTAATGTCCTCTGTGATCCCTAGACATGTCTGCTTCTGTTTGTAGTTTGAGTATTTGCTTTAAGTTTCTTGTTTTGATGAGTCAATTAAGGATTAGTCGGAATAAATGTTCGGACTGTGGAAGGGAAAAAGCTGTTTCTTAATAAGATTATTCAAGATTTAGCCTTTGTTGTTGTTATGGACTTTGACTTCGTGGATGCAAGGTTCATCTTTTCTTAGAAAACAGACGTCTCTTGATAGGAATCTTTTGCCAATCTTTTAAAAAAAAAAAAATGAATTCTAGCATTTTATCATAACATTCTACACCATATTTTCCTTTAGGTACATATTTTTTCGAATAAAAGATCCATGATGGAATACACAAGCAATTCTGTTGAAATAGGTTCTACATTTACAAATATTGACCGACAGAGGTCGTGTTTGTCAGTGCAAAATAAACTTTTAATCCCTTTAGTTGGAACTGTGCTCAAACATTAAAACCGCTGCGAGCACAACTCGACCGTAGTTGACACTCCGTGTTAGACAAACAAAAATACTTTAATGACGGGATAATGATACTTAAACTACAAAATAATTAATTTGGACACTGATGTACTTAACGTGAAGGGTTTTAAACTAAATATTTAGTCAGACTCGCTATTTTAAACGTTGAAGAAGTTGTATACGAGACTACGAGTATCATTTTAGTTTTGCTAACGTAGCCAGTTCAAATGTACTAACACAAAATAAGATGTTTTAACAATAGCAAAGACTCTCTTTATAATATGCTTGCACTAGGGAAACCCAAGGAAGAAACAAAGGAAATTACTAAGCTATATAAGCAAGCAAGAATATGTTTAATGGCATGTAAACACGTACACAGAAACCAACACTGGTTGTATGTATCTTTTACGCTTATTTCGCTAAAGGAGCGAGTTTTAGTGGAAATACCCTTAGATTATTACGTACTTTAATGTATGTAAGTATTACTTTAAGCTCGGAGATGGCTATAAAGACCATTTTATAGCCATATCAAGAATTTGGGTTTTAATAACGTGTATGTTTGGTATGCGCTGTTGATGACTAATTTAATGTGGCCCAGTAATCAATTTGTCAAGCTTATCAACCTATGGCAGTATGTGGGTTATTATAATTTACCTACACTAACTGAACTTTCAATATTTCATTGATGATCTAAAAAATATATATGACGTGGCCATATATCGTAGAATTGGCCATTTCATGATGTGTCTGAGGTTAGTTCAGGTAAGGTTTGAGGGAACTTGGGGCACTCCGACTCGGATAGGTTAGGTTCGAATGGGATGACGTGAGCTACAGTGAGCGAGCGAAGTTAGCTCCCGTCATACCATTCATGTTAGGGTGCTTAAACCCTGCAGACAGAAATAGAAGGCTTGAAGTTGAAGTTGTTGTCATTTCATGAAATGGTCAAATTCTACGATATGGCCACTACATACAAGGTTCGTGGTCATATTTAAAAGTGATGTTGGGTAGCTGATATATAGTAAATAAACACAAGCAAAACAACAAGAAAAAAAGACTTTTCGTAGTAGTGGGGTAGGGGAGTAAATGTAATACAGAATGGTAAAATAAGAAAAAAAAAACAAAAAAAAATTGACCACAAAAAACGACTAAAAAGTGCTGAATAAATGACTTTTGAAGCAGTTTGTTGCATTTTCTTTAGTTAAATTGCCATTAACTTCAACTGTCATTGGATTTGCCACCAACTGCATCAGACTGCTGGAAAAGTGATTTGTTTGGAACTTGTCGTTTCTTGTGGTCAATTTATTTTTGTTTTTCTTTTAAAAAATTTCCTTACTGTAGATATAACAACTACCCAACACCACCCTTAAATATACCTTCTGGGCCAACCTGTATAAACAAAACATATATTCATGAGTTAGTTACTTATTGCCTCTAACAATATAAGGCAACGACGTTAATACGTATGTTTTTGTGTGCCAAAATGGCCATCAGAACCTTATTTTTAGCACAAGAAAAAAAATTACATTAGGTTTGCTGATCTTGTGGAGTAACTGAACAAATAATTGATGTGCGTTCTCTTTCTGTCCCGTTTCCCCTAGTCGGGGCTGAGGGCAGTCACATATCCTCTCCACCGCGCTCTGTCGCAGGGTGCGCGCCTAACCCCACGCCAGGTAAGATCTCGTGTCTATGCTTCCCTTTAGTGGTGATGGCCGATTAGCTGCTTATGCTGTTAAACGGAAGGCTTTCATCGATATTTAATTTTGCTGAACTAGCAAATGCTATTCTTAACAGGACAGTCGAACCTATTATTTACTAATTGGTACTAATTTCAAAGCTACATAATTTTCCGAAATTACTCTACCTAACCGTACTAGCTTTTTGGGTATTCCAAATTCTAAATTCTCTATACCTATATAAAATTACTTATTTATGTGTATTCCTTACTGTTTTGCCAAATAACCCCTGTTCTCCTTTACTTAACCTCACTCTCAGTAACATCTCATTCACTTACAAGTATCACGGGCATAGTTGCTTATGCAAAACTTGGAGATTAGGGGCACTTAGACTTCTTTGTTACCATTTTGCTTTCATTGTTACCATTTTACATTACTGAAATAATTTCAAGGCTTTTCTCCTGAAATGCAATCTTAAAATCATATTTACCAATCACAGTGCTGCACAATAAATTAAGGAATATAATATAATAAGGGTTTGTGAATAATTTCTTATATAACTAACAGAGCTATTAAAATGCTGTAGTAACACGCTGTTATCACGCCTCCTTTCCCCGTAGGGTTGTGACAAATGTACAGTACACCCAATTTATGTTATTTTATAAGTCACAAATTTAATAGAGAGCGAATGGGATGAGGTATGTATTTATTTATATATACACCTATTTTACACAAGAAAATATATTAGGTACATAAAGGTTTTTTTATACTATAAAACATAAAATGGGAGGCCTTGTTGCATTCCGCGATCTCTTCTAGGCAATCTGGAATAGACAGTGTTTGCCTGGATACGATAATATGTGGTTACAATGGGTTAAGGGTTGGTCAAGGTAATAGGTAAATGAAATAATGTACCTTTTTTGTGTCCCGTTTCCCCTAGCCGGGGCTGAATGCAGACACAAATCCTCTCCACCGTCGCATACAATCACAGGCTGCACCTCTAACCTCATTCCAGGTAATACGTTTGAAACTGCCTTGCAAAGGTGCCTCTTTGCGTATATGCTTCTTTATGCATTTTATAAAAAATATGTCTAAGAAGTTATCACCGCTGAAAATTAACCAACAATGTATGTATTCTACTTATGTTTTTGCCCCGTCTTTTCAAGTTGACAGACAAAATTCCTCTCCATTACGCTCAATTGGGCCGCCACAGCTGTAGGTACTTCTCACATTTATTTAGTTAAAATAAGGCTGTAAATAATACGTAGTCTTTAAGCAACCTCCTGTTTATTCATCAATTTCCCAGCTGATCTAAAACTAAATAAACAAAAGTATGAACGTGTCTTTTATTTTTGCCACATTCCTACATGTGCATAGTAAACAAAATTCCGCACCTTAACGATAAAATAGGTAGCCACAGCTGAGTTTCACAAAATTAATTTAGTTTAAATAAATAATTAATGTAAATAACACGCAGGCTTTAAGAAACCTGCTGTTAATACATCTTCCTTTTCCCAGCCGATCTGAAAGTAACAAAAATAATGAACGTGTATTTTCTTTTTGCCCCATTTCCCCTAGTCGGGGCAGATAGCAGACCCAATTCCTCTTCAGCACATTCTGTCTCAGGCTTTGAGCCTAATCTGCCTAACCTCATTCCAGGTAAGATTGTGCCTCTAAGCTTTCATGATTGCGGCCGATGGTTTGGATATAATAATTTATGCACACACTATTACGAAAACAAATTAAACGCTTCAAGCTTTCATATCCACTATATTTAAAAAAGTAACCGATGATACCATAGAGACAATAACTAACACTTTTTTTATATTTTTATGCAATTTCAACCAGCCGTTATTCCAAGGGGTGCGTGTCACTCATTCCAAGCCGATTTGAAAACAACATTAACGTTTTTTTCAACGCTTATTATACTTTTTTTTTAAGGATGGGAAATCATCAAATAACATCTTCCGCTCTAGGTGGAGCGGAAGGGCCTGTCAGACTCATACTGATTAAAACCTACCCGTGTTTATTCTAGAGCCCTATGCGTTCCAGGGCCGCGGTGACTCTTTCGAACAAATTCCGCAACCCTAGCAGGCTCTGGCCCTAGCATAGCAGACTACGCTGACGCCGCTAGGGAGGTCGGCGCGCAGCACCCAGTCGTAGCCGATGTCCCACAGGAGCGGCCCCAGAACCGAACCCTGTGGAACACCGTACGACATCTCTCGCCGGTTCCATTCCCTTCGGTGACCGGGGTAGATGACGGCCGTGTCCGTCAGATAGGCCTCGACCACGCGACGGAGGTAGGTCGGCATCCGGTGATACCGGAGTGCCTCCCCGATGCAACTCCAGGGCAGGGAATTAAAGGCATTGGCGATGTCAAGGGACACCGCCAAGACGACCCTGCCCTGGAACACCGCATCCCCCGTCGTGAGAGCTCCCACGCGCATGATGGCGTCCACCGTTGTGCGCCCCGTGCCCGACGAGGCGGTTTGCAATTACTCTTTCAAAGAGCTTGCCTACCTCGTCGAGCAGCACGATAGGCCGGTATGTGGACAGAGAGTCCGCAGGGCGCCCAGGCTTCTTAATAAGGACCAGTTTCCCCGTCTTCCAACGAAGTGGGAACTGGCCTCTCTCCAAGTATACGCTTAAGAACCCCCTTAGTCGAGGCCCGAGAGCCTCCAAGGCTAGGACCCAGGCTTTCCCAGGTAAGCCGTCGGGTCCCAGGGCGATATTGTTGGCCTTCAGCACCGCCACTCTCAGGTCTATCTCAGTCACCTCCGCCGTCGTCAGTGTGGTCCGCATCGGGCACCGCAGGTGGCGGACCCATAGCATAGCTCTGTTCCTTTCGCTCGGGAACAGAGCTCTCACCACGTCCTCCACCAGCTAGGGCCGGAGACTTTGCGTCAACGGGGGGGCCCAAGTGCGGAGTTTACCCCGCACCATTTTGTAAGGACGTCCCCACGAGTCGGGGGTTCAGAGACTCCAGTATCTCCTTACGAGCCGCTTGAAAGGCGGCCTTCGCCGCTCTGTATTCCTCGTACAGCTCCGCCTCCCTGGCCTGCGCATCCGGAGGCCGGATTTGGAGCCTGCGATGCCTGGTGTACAGCTACGCGACCGCCAGCTCCCACGACCATCAGTACACCTGGCGGCAGACGCGTCCTTGCCGGACATCGCCACGTCACATATTTCCGGTTTAGGTCGACTAGTCCTGTCTCCAGAGCCCAGTCCTCCACCATC
>NDFZ01004174.1:0-38434 GCA_002192655.3 Mamestra configurata
GCACAATGGTCCAACATCAGGACTAAGTGCGGAAACCATACCCTAATAGATAGATAGATAGATGCCAATCAGCTTTGTGTTTGTTCAAATAAAAATTAAAGTTCAGCATGATTTCTGTTGTTGCTAATCATTCAAGATGCTAAGTAATCTTGTGTAGGCGTCCCCAAATTATTTTGCTTCGTGTCACGACTAGCACGCATGCCATAGGTTCGCCATCCCTGCTATAGGCTATACGGGAACGGGAATAAACGGAATATGCGCGTACGAAGTCGCGGACAAAAGCTGGTTAATAATATGTATATTCGTGACAATCTCAGAAGTCGGATTTGACAGCAGGACATGGCTTTACCAGTAAGTATGAAAGAGACATGAAATAAATCCCTTTTGTATTTAGAAGTAAAGCAATCTTCTATCCCTCTCTACTCAGCTGTCAAATCTTCTAAGATTGTCAAAAATACAAGTGTTAACTAACTTCTTTTGCTGACCTTATGGATAAAACAGAAACTGCTTGAATGCATGAATTAATTTTTAAGACGCTGGTTACATTCATTAATCAGTCACAACTTCAGTTAAAATGATTTTAATTGAAATTTCAAGGTTATTCTTAATAATAAATGAATATGTTATGGGAAACATATGAAAAATGAGAACCTCCTCCTTTGACTTGAGACTAGATTTACCACAGTTCGGGCTTTTACAGTAACATATACAAGTGTCCCAAAACTCAACATAAAGTGAGTAACATGCAAGAGTTCAAATCATACTAATTGTTCTGGTAAAATAAAAAAAAAGAACCCATGTAATAGACATGGCTTCTTTTTTGATAAGTGCTAACTGGGCAATTTTAGAAAATGTTAAAATTGCCCCTATGTATCACATCTATCCCATCACTCCCCGTGTGTCATGAGAGGCGACTAAGAGAATAGGCAGCAGCATTCTCTGTGCATTGCAACAGCTACACAGCGATTGCCAACCTGCCTGCCAAGCATGGCGATTATGACAAACCCCCCCTTTGGGGAAGGCCTATGTCCAGCAGTGGATGTCATTCGGCTGATGATGATGGTGATGTTTCACATCTTTAGCTACTATGGTCAGAAATTTTCATAAATGAATAGGTTTTTTAAATAATTTTAAAAAATTATGATAGCAATAGTTTTCCGAGCCAACGTTCAGAAAATCTATGCCAAGGCACTATCTAGAGATAAATGGTATTGAAAAGATGATTGACTCAAAGCCCAATTATTAAGAAATAGTTTAACAAATTTAAGATAAAAAAGTCTGTAAGGTCAAATTCAAGGTTCTATCTATATTTCTACACAGGTAACCTTGACCAGAGTACATACAAGAAGTTAGTTATTTTTTTTATGGCATACTATGCACGTACGAGGTCATTGTCTATAATTAGGATCCTAATTTTTAAAATTTGAAAAAAAGAAAACACTTTTTGTCCGTAACTAGTTTGCGAGCTAGTTATACATTTTAAAATTTAATGATATAAACGAACTAGATACATAAAACATATTCTTGATGTGAAAACTTGCCATAAAAAATATAAGTAAGTATTGTTTTTTTATAAAAAACTGATGAACCCTTACCTTAGTCTTGTTAATTTGGTGATTTCTTCAGGTAAAGCTACCAGTTCATTGCCTCTTGCGCCAAAAGTGTCCAGTTTCTCCAACTTCCCTATTTCTTTAGGTATCTCCCGCAGCCCTATCCTGTTGCACCAGAACGCTTCAAGGTTCTCAAGCTCACCAATCTCCGGTATCAACACTTTTAAAGGATTATAACTTATGTTTAAATTTACCAAGTTTTTCAAATGACCGATCTCCGGTGGGAGATGCGTGATATTATTATAGTCTAAAGTTAACGTTGTCAAGTTTAATAACTGTGTTATTTCCTGGGGAACCACTGTAATTTTATTCCTATGCAAGTAAAGATGTTCCACATCGGAACAGGTGTATAGCAAATCGGGTATTTCAATGATTTCGAACGCGTTCAAACTCAGCCGGGATTTCTTTTTGACTATGGCCTGCTCGATAAGGGCCAGTATGTGGTTTTCACGGATAAATTTTAATATTACACTCATTTTTGTATCTATTTTTGGTTACATTTCTATTGCGTTTTTGAATTTGTTGTGAATGTGACAGGACAGAACAGATATGTCTGGTTCGCGAAATTATTATGATAGATAAACATTTGGATCTGTATGCAAAACATGAGAGTGAGATGTCTAGATTCAGCTTTTGGTGTAAGAAAGAGATGGAGTACAAACATCGCTAACAGTTCAATTGGAGTTGGAACGTTTTTTTGACATTACATAATTTGCAGTGTTGCTATATCATAAAATACAATATCGACCAATCTAAAAATCAAGTAGTCGAAATACGATGACAGAATTTAAATTATAAATCGTATAAAAAGTTCAGTACCTTACATGTTTTTCTTTTTACTATAATTATCAATATTTTATAGATTGAATTCAAGCATTTAAATCACCATCATCATAATAAGCAAGTGCCCACAAAAGTATTTCAGTGTAAGGGATCGTAACCGCTGCTGTATCGATTTTCCGCGGTAATTGTGAAGATGGCAGGCTTTTATCGCCGCTTAAATAATTAAGTGGATAAAACTATAAAATCAACAACCTATGTGGATTAAAATATGTAAATCGATCATTTTCCTTTAGTGAAACTATAAATTGGTGTTATGTTCAGTTGGTTTCATGTGAAGGTGGAAAGAGTAAATCAATCAACATGCAGTCATATGTTTTTAAATTCATCTTTTTGATATATTTTATTGTACAGTGTTATAGTGTTGATGCTAACGGTAAGAATTTATAAGTTTTTATTTGATATTATTATGTTACCGGAAAATTGCAGACTGCGTAAGATTGTAGTAAATCTTTATTAGATTATAATTTCTCGATATATTATGAAAAATCGTTTTATATAGGCACAGTAAATCCCATCCAAATGAAATAGTTTCCAATATATCCGTGTCTTATTAAGAAAAAATAGTTTACTATTTTACGCAATATTTTACAATCTTACAGCGTTTGCAATTTTCCGCTGACAGACATTAAAAATCAATATAAATAACATTTTTCTTTGTTTACCTATGCGTGCCAAAAGTAAACTTACAAATACTATATTGACCTTGATTCTCGATTATTATTTGATTAATTACTAGGATACTAACAAACAAAACATCTCAACTGAGTCAACTCAAAATTTGGGATATTTTAGTATGTCACATCCAGGAGTCGAAGATGTGACCTCGCCATCTATGAATCTGTTAACTTGATTAGGTGATTATGGTCACAGAGCATTCCATTATTAGGATAACTACTTAGAAAATACCAAATTTTGAATTGACTCAGTTTAGATCTAGATGTGCGATTAATTCAAAGTCAAAGCATTTATTTCAAATAACCCATTATCAGGTACTTTTGAATTGTCAAAGTCAGTCTGTCAAAAACATGAAGCTATTTGCACATTCCAAAGCGTAGATCTCTATGGAGAAGAACATGCAAGAAACTCCACGGACACTCTTTTAAATCATTTTATGTTAACAAAAGTCCTGGTTACATTAACCTTGTTGCTTTTATATATGAGAACAAAGTAAAGAAAGAAAACACAATTTATAGTATCAAATATTAAAATAAGGCAGTGGCAACTAAGGGATGACCAGTCTCCACTGACGGCGCCCGTTCACAAACATGACGCGTGCATCAGTACCATTCAGCCCATTTTGAGGGGAACTGAATCATCCGATACACGCGCCACCATCAGTGAGACTTTGGAGTGAGCATGACACACCCTCAACTGCCCCTGCTATTTCATGTCAAACAGGGAAACTATCTATCAACATAATGGTCCATGGTCGTGAGGACCATGGACCATTATGTTTTTTACAGAACTTTAAATAAAAAATTGCTTCTACATTATATAAAACTATGAATATCAACCTGAAAAGACAGAAAAAGAAAAGTTTATTCCAAACATAATATAAGATTATGTGAAATAGTATTATTAATAGACATAAAAGAGGGTGAGCATCTCCATCTCTCTCCAAATATAAACCTAGTGGAACCAAGCGGCTGAGGCTGTGGAGCAGGACCGGCATTTAGCCAAGCATTTTTAGCTAGGATATAATCTTCCAGTTTATAATATGCCTGTTTACATAGAGTGCGTTTTATGCATGTTTTAAATTTTTCTCATTCAGTTCGAGAATCTCATGTGGTATTTTATTATAAAATTTAACAAAATATCCCATAAAAGAAGTGTACTTTAGCCAATCTGAATTGGGGTTGATCTAATTTATTGCTATTTCTAGTATTAAAATTATGCCTATCACTAATCATACTAAAAAGATGAAGATTTTTCCGAACATACATAATGTTTTCGTATATGTATTGACAAGGTACCGTCATGATGTTAATATCCTTAAACAGTTCCCTTAGGGAATCGCGCCGACCAAGATGGTATATGGCTCTGATGGCTCTTTTCTGCAGAATAAATATAGACTCGATGTCTGCAGCTCGTCCCCATAATAAGATACCGTAAGACATTATACTATGAAAGTAACTAAAATAAACCAGCNGTAACCAGCCTCGCGGTATCTATATCATTAAATTGACGGATTTTTCTGACAGCATATGCTGCTGAACTTAGTCATCCTGCAAGAGATGTTAAATGAGGACCCCATTGTAGCCTTGAGTCAACCGTGATCCCTAGGAAAACCGTGTCTTCGACGAATTCAAGTTTCTCTTTGTTCAATACTATGTCGCAAGTATTACTTTTGACATTTGGTAAAGCAAATCTGATGCACTTAGTTTTTTTCCCATTTAATACTAAATTATTCGCAGTGAACCAATTTTGGACCTGCAAATCTTAAACCCTACAAATCTTGACGACGTAAATAATGCGCTACGCATTATTTACGTCGTCAAGATTTGTAGAACGTCTATCTATCTTAAAAATTAAGGACGTATCATCAGCAAATAACACCATTTGTGGTTGATTTTTTAAAAGATGGAGTAGATCATTAATTTACACTAAAAAGAGGAAAGGACCCAATATTGAGCCTTGTTGTACCCCCAGTTTGACTTTTAAACCCCTTGAATTAACACCGTTTATTTGAACTTGCTGCTGTCTGTCATTAAAGTAAGACTTCACCAAACTGAGTGCAAGTTTACATAGTCCGTAATGTTCTAGTTTTAGGAGCAAGGTTTCGTGATTTACGTAATCAAATACCTTGGAGAGGTCACAAAAGATTCCTATAGCATCTTGCGCCTCTTCCCACGCTGTATATATGTGTTTTGACAACGTGACACCAGCGTCTGTCGTACGACGACGAACTTTGGTAAAACCATACTGTTGATCGTGTAAGATTTTCTTGATGTTAAAATGAATGAGCATTTGATTGAGCATCACTTTTTCAAATACTTTGCTGAAAACCGGCTATACGGATACAGGTCTATAATTATTGGCATCTTTACTGTATTTCATTATAACCGGAACGACTCCTTGGTCTACACATAAATTGAATATTAAAGCCAAGTATGGTGCTATGGTCTCAATTATGGGCGTGCACAATTGTCTGTTGTACTAGTGCTTATGATAAGGAACTAACTCCATTAAATATTTCAGCCTCCCAAAATAAAAGTTCTCATCATCTTCGAAGACTAGGCGACGATGGCTACTTCAAATCCAAGCCATCATACCGCTCCTTTCAGCCAGTTTCCATTAGATATCACAAGTCAACGTATCCTAGAGCTGATGATCGGTCCGACTATGATATAACTTCCTATGATACGGAGTATGGAGGCGTTGTATCGAACTTTACGTCTTCCATTTACGATGATAATCCTCAACTGTATCCTAATCCAGAGTTTATGTCTAGGAGTAATCAGGGTAAGTCATACTTTTTTCCTTTGTAATTTTTAAAAATCAAAATCATTTATTCAAATTAGGCTGAGTGCCAGCACTTTTTGAACGTCAAAGTTCTACATTAAGACAGTCCCCCAAAACACCCGCCCGTCACAAACACACACACACATAGCGTTTACAAAGCTGAAACAAGCTGTCTTCTTGGATGATTGCTGGATGATTGTCATCACCATTAAGATGGCTCGTAGTCATTTTGCGAAATATTGACCAGGGAAAGCATAAAAGAAATCGCCCTCTGTCAAAATAAATCTGTTTCATAAGTATTCTTTTTTTTGTACTTGGCAGTAATAAGCAAAACAGCAGACAACAAGGTAGATTCGGAGTCAGATCTACCAGATGACTCTCTCGCTGATGCAGATCTGAAGGAGCATAATATTATAGACAGCGTGACGTATTTGTATGGTTTCAACAACTGCCATGGCGTAAGGAATGAGTGGATGATACTGGTGAGTTTATCTGGGTACACTGCAGTGCGCCAGGCCAAGTTCCGGCCTAACGCACGCAGTCTATATATGTATATGTTACCGGTAAATTTTAGACTGCGTAAGATTGTACTAAATCTTTATTAGATTATAATTTCTCGATAGATTATGAAAAAATCGTTTTGCATACAATAAATCCCATCCAAATTCAATAGTTTAGAATTTCATGCGATATTTTAAAAACTTACAAAGCGACAACAGACAGACGTTTCAGCGTAATCTTACAACCTTTCTTCTTCAACCTCAACCAGATCTTCATAACAAGCGGCATCGCCGTGGTTCTCCTCATCGGCGCGGTGATGTGGTTGATGTGGAGCGAGTATGCTGCCGAGTTCCGTCGCAGCAGCAAGTTGTACCCCATCAATATTAACTTGTGCTGCTGCTTAGCTGCTTGCACTGTTATTTATATTCAGGCTGTTATGGTGAGTGAGCATATGACTCTTCCTTTCTGCTACTTTTATACCTATTGTATCGTAGCGCCGTTTTTTCGAAATAAGAACAGGCCTGACCATGGGCATGCAGTAGGCTACAGTGAGGGTAGGCCAGCCCATACATAATGCCCAAAAAAAAAGTCACCTCATTATTCAGCGAATTTTCGTAGCGAATTTTTTTTTGGGCATTGTGTATGGGTTAGCTTAACCTTACTGTAGCCTACTGCATACGCATGGGCCTGACGTCACATAAATCCTACATCGCACTATCGAAGTTCTCCGCGCCTTGTGAACATATACAACAGCCTCACGACAAAGACTGGGCAGTGGCCCATCAGACACGACACCCGTCGGAGGATCCTCCCTTTTCAATGAAGGATGCCGAAATTTACACACTCCGCAACCTCTACACTTTTTAGCCACAAATTAGGTCTCAAACTCCAGGAACCGGCAATGCGTTATGCCTAGAAGGTGATCAAACGAATTCGAGTCCTGCTTGAAGTATTGGGCTCAGATTACTAAAGATAAGATGAGAGCCCTGTTTCCTGCTGTGTGTCCCTAAATCTGGGGAATTTACAGATTCTAGTTTATTAATTTAGTAGCAAATACTTAGTCCAATCTTCAGGTGGAAATAAATTGAGCCTATTTGAAATACACCGGGAAGAGTGGAAGATTATGGGGAGACCTTTGGCCAGCACTATGAAAATATAGGCTGATATTTTTTTTAAAGTACACTTATGACTGCCTTATTATATCTAAATCTAAACTAATATTATAAAGACGAAAGATATCAATTTGTTTGTTTGTTACGATTTGGCTCAAAAACTACTCAACCGATTTCGTGCGCTGAAAAAACTATTGATGATACCTGTAAAAAAGTCCACTAGCGTATATGTCTAAGTATTATGCTTTTTGTTCAAATTATTCAATCAAAACCAGGGTAGAATGGAAAAGTGGTGATTTTGGTATCATGATGTTAATCCTTATCCATTTAAATGATTTGATAATTAAGGTTGATTATGTAGATGTACATTTCAGTTACGACGGGTATAAAAATGCTCGAAGTAAGAAAAATGTTGCGGTTGCGAACTGGAGAGAATTTAATGCTTGGTCCGATGAATTTGAAACACTTTAAAAAATAAGAATAAAAAATATTCGGATTTTTCGAATATAAATCCCTAAAGGGGCGAAAAGGGGTGATAAAGTTTTTAGGGGAGGACATTATTACTTGCTTCAATGGATAATTGAAACAGATCTAACAATTTTTGCATAATCAAACCCAAACGGGGTGAACGGGGTAAACAGTTGGGCTGATCTTGAAACCAAAGAATCAGCAGCAAAAATGGCTCGGTAATTAGTGAAAATCGTGGTGCTTAATTTTCCAAAACTAACCTTTAAAAGGGGGTAGACGTGGCGTTGAAGATTGTAGAGTACCTCCTAAATCCACGCGTACGAAACCGCGAGCGAAGTGCTAGTCCTGAATAAAACACTACCTCATTAAGCAGACAGGAATTCAGCTTTATAACGACGATATTCTCCACATTTCGTTCTTATTTTCCTCTCCAGGGCGTATCATCACCCTCTCAATGCGAAAGGATAGCCCTCCTCCTGCATTACACTCACGTTTCCTGCGCCATGTGGATAGTGGCGCTAGCGGCGGCAGTGGCAGAGTACTGTGCGTGTGACACTCTTTTACCACTGAAGTACAACTACCTGCTAGCTTATGGCGTGCCGGCTATTGTTGTGATGGTAAGTAAGACCATAGCCTGCATATTTAAATCTTACTACTATTATAAACGAAAAGTTTGGGTGGATAGAAAATACTGGTATTCAGCTGAATCCGGTTTGTCCGGGAGCCGACCCAATATATATTAGTTAAGAAAAGGCTATGCAGATGAGTATTTCCCTTAGGATAATTTCCGACATTCACGCTGGCGACGCCGCTGGCACAAGCTGGTCTTGTATCAAGCAAATCCATCATTAGAGCTGACTTACTAGACTGCTCCCATTTTTCAAAATTCCTGCGGCGTTGAGGCCGCTCATAACCTCGATCTTGCCTGATAGTAAGAGATGGACGAGGTAATGGACGCCGGCAGGACTATTTTCAGGGGGAGACAATTCACATCTTCATAACCTTTTCTTTTGCCCATTCACTCATAGATCGAACTAAAGAAGACGTGTGTAAGGCCGGCCGCTTGTTAAATATATTTATTTCATTTCTTCATATTTTCGTACGTTCAATTTTCAATCATTGAAAGCCAGGGGTTGCTAGTCCAGGGTTGCGGAAATTGTTCGAAAGAGTCATCGCGGCCCTGGAACGCAAAGGGCTTTAGATGGAACACGGATGGGTTTTAGTCAGTTAGAGACTGACACGCCCTTCCGCTCCACCCAGAGCGGAAGAAGTCATTTGATGATTTCCCAGCCTTAAAAAAAAGGGGGCACCCTCCCGGCACCCATGGTTTTGCGACCCGAGGTCTTGGCTGGAGAGACCGAGTCCAGAAGATATCTGTTCAGGGTGAGTTTTAATGGCTGGCGGGTCATATAATATATGACCCGCATTATGGGGGTAGAGTTCAACACTTTGGCTGTACGTACAATAACTGTGGAGGAGAAACGCAACACCTGCTTTTGAATGAAGATGTTTGAAGTCTCGGAGTTTCGCACCTTGGCTACCAAATCCGTGCTGTGTCTATTCTAGCACGGCTTTGGCAATCAAAGTGTGAAATCTTCGGCATTCTACGGGCGACAAATCTTCCGTGTCCAGCTTTTCCCCATCATCCCAACAGTTGGTATGTAAAACGCCTTTACTTTAAGTTGTTGAGAAAACGAATCATTTCTCGAATTAAATCAGTCAATACTTGTAAAATTTTGTTTTCAGTTCAACTACGCTCTTTCAATGGAACACTATGAAATAAAGCACTACTGCTGGAT
This sequence comes from Mamestra configurata, assembly GCA_002192655.3. Lineage (NCBI taxonomy): Eukaryota > Metazoa > Arthropoda > Insecta > Lepidoptera > Noctuidae > Mamestra > Mamestra configurata. Next base: position 9,796 of record NDFZ01004174.1, read on the forward strand.
GTCAATAGAAAAAGGCATGGTCATGGGTTTCATGGTTCCAGCCATGATTCTAATCCTTATCAACACAGCTATCATCATCTTAGGCCTACAGAGTGTCAATAAAAAGCAAGCAGAAACTCTAACAGCTAAAATACAAGAATTAGTTGACCACCATATAGCTAACTGGCCGAAAACCGATCAAATGGATGATAAAAATGGCAGTATTGATACGTTAGACAATATTTACACGCCCGGCAGTAGTAGGAAGAACACAGATAGTTCAGAAACGCTCGACAAAGATTATAACGGAAGCGAGGACGATTGCCATTACGTGAACATGGCGATACCAGGGGAAAACGGGGAGACAGGCAGTGAGGTGAGTTGCCAGATCAAAAATATATTCCGCGTGGTAATTTTGAGACCTTACTAAAATGGTAGCCTAGCACTTATTAAAAATATTTGTTTTAGCCCAATTTAGCTCAAGCTGCAAAAGCCTTGCATGATAAGAGCCTCCTTAACATGTTGTACATGGATAATGTATCTTGGAAATGGAGCTGGAATACCGAGGGCAATGAGTTGAAGACATATTTGAACTTATGTCTGGTGTTGGAGCCATTCTTTGCCATCAACTGGGTCATGGGTGTGGTGGCTATAGAAAATGCTGCGCACTGGTCTACGCCTACGATTTACTTAATTCTCGTTGTTGTTATGGTAAATATTTAGTTTGTTCTTAAACAAGTTCGAAAAATGAATAATGTTTTTGGTCAATGGTTTTCTAACATTTCGTTTTCATTTCAGTACATTTATCTAATTACAACGATTTGTACTACACTGCCAATCGTAAAACCGAAGACCACAGCACCGTGCTGCGAAGCTGTCATCAGTGAACCAACACTTACAAGAAACAGGTATACCTACCTATTTATAATAGTAAAAAAATCTAAGCACTAACTTGAGCAGATATTAGGGCTATTACTATACTAGGTACTCTTAATAATCAGCTTTACACCTAGTGTTCCCACTGCTGGGACACAGGGCTCCTATCTATAAGTGGGAATGGGCCGCAGACCACCACTCGGGCACGGTGCGGTTTGGTAGATGTCAAAAATGTCTTTGAATTATTCGTCTAGTACTGTGCCTGGCTGGGATCGTAACCACTGGGCTTCACTACTCCATGGAGTTTAATTCTTCTTTTGATTAAGCCTGTATGGTCTCACTCCCTTTTTAACGCATCTATCGCAAGCTATTGTACCTAGCAGTCCTTTCGTTATGACTCAACGTCTTCCCACCATTGTCGTCTTGATGATGATTGATGTGTCTTCAGCATTCAAACTTACTAAACAAACATAATTTTGCAGGACAACGGACAGCATTCCTTTACTGGATCCTACAATTCAGCAACCAATCGTGACCCCAGCGCCGGCGGACACCATAAGTACTATCAGTATTTAATCAATTTCAAGTAGGTACCATTGACTTGGTTGGACAGTTCAGTCGGAAAAACGACTTTTACTTGTAAAGAAATACGATAAAAATCGTTCAGAGGATCGGTTCTGTTTTTGAGGATCGTACGGACAATTATTTAGCACAGGTTCTCAACGTGTGTGAGACAACAAAGTGAAATAGCTTTACTTGAAAGCTTGTTGTGAAAAAGAGACAAAATGTCCGTTGTTGAACCATTACTAAATGATTTTGAAAGTCTGGATAAATGATAAAATAATTGTTTCGTAATGAATACGTGGAACCGTAAAGAAAATATCCGTGATCATATGCATACTAAGTGCTAGAAATGAAGAAAATGGGTTTATCCGATAAATTATCAGATGTGTGTCGATTCCGAGTCTTAATTTAGTAAGATGAGTCACCAGAAAAACTATAGAAAGCTTTTAAACGATTGCAAAGACATGAGTCTGTCTTGCGGCATTTATTTACTGACGATTTATTTTTTCGTCATGAGGTTGCTCTAGTGACTCTTTATAATTTTGCAATGTTGTCGATTCTTCAATGTTGCCAGATTTGATTTTGGTTTTCCACATTTTTTTTTTTGCGTTGCTGTTAAATTACGACTTTTGTCATCCTCATATTTTACATAAACTATCGTGCATTTACAAGGGAGCTAAGCACTTGGCTTTATGAGGCTTTACCAATTCAAGCAGCCGTTTCGTTGATTTTTTTGTGTTGCAGAAAAGAGATTGTTTTTAAGATGTTAGCTAGTATTTTAGAGTTAAAATGAAATTTGAAGAGCCTAAATGACGGCGATTTTTCGTCACAATGTGACTTTTTAAATGATAAGCTGTTTATGCGACAATGGCCCTGCATAAAGATATGCCTGCCTAGTACATGTCGCATTGAAGTAGCCTCAGCTCATACCACTATGGCAAAATGATAATGTTTTTCCTTTAAAAATATTTACCGTAAAAATATGTGTCGTAGTGGTGTGAATTAAGGTTTTACTCTTAGGGCCAACTGTAATGAGGAATTGTGTCTTCTTATCTTAATTATAACTAAAAATATTTCTTATTATTCATATCTAAATAGTGTTATGTAGGTACTGAACCCTGAAAAATTCAGAACAGTATAATTCTCTCCCAAGAAATGCATTTACAATTTAATCATTAATATTAATTATTCAAATTAAATGTGATTCATAAAAAGGAATTTTAATAAAAATAAGTACTCTAGATATAATAAATGTGTGTTATAAAAAGGTAATTCAATTCCATTTCAAATAATATTAGATAAAAATGGCGTAGTTTTGGAATTTACATGCTTCTGATTTATTTCTGGGAGTTTTATGCCTATTGGTGATTAAATATCAATAAAAGCAGTGACAAATATTACACGCACAATAATAAATAACCAAAAGGACTACTCTAGAGTCCAAAACACTACTTACAATTTGAATTGGATGTAGAGAGTCAAGAGATGCAATTGGTTCATTCAACCAATCACAGCAGCCTCTGTTTCTATAGTACCTACTCGTTACAGACACTAAGGCAAGTTGTATTGCTCTAGAACTCTAGATACTCTACACCTGGACAAGATATAAGAAAAAGCATCCATACATTAAAAATGCCACTGCTTTTATTGGTCGAAAGATTCCGAAAGATTTGGTTACTGACTCTAGATTTTATAATCTATCTATAAGGACTTTTCTACCGCAAAGTTTACTAGGCATAAGTTATAATTCTAGAAGTCTACAGTTCATTGAGAACTCATTCATAACGTTGTAACCGTTGACTCATAGACATGCATGGTAGAATGCTGACAATAAAATATTAAGTATATTTACAATTCTACGTTTACGTGCTTTGAAATATTATTATCACACCAATGTAATGGGCGCAGCAAGATAAAACATAAGCTTCATCCAATGCGATCTTTAAAAGTTTAATATTAACAGACAACTATGTACAACTGACAATAAATTGTAAAAATACACTGCCCACGGAGTCCTTGGCTACGCCCATATTAAAATAAATTATAATTGAATACTACTTTCTGAAGAAAACCGTCGGTGTCCTCTTAATTTGTTATGAATTCGAGGGTTACCGAATTCGTTCATTTTGCGCCAGACAGTCAGCATAAGGCCCGTCTGCACCAGTAATCCCTGAATGCTTCAATCCATGTTTCTGGAAAGATTAATCGACGCGACACAAATTATACGCCATAAAGTCAAGTGATCGATGGGCCGTTGAAAATTCATTAATCCAATCAGCATGACAGACCCATTAATTTTGCTTCATTTTTGTCATCCCAAAGACTGATGATTTAAATTCGTTTGGCGCTGACTGAGTTTCGGGATTAGTGTTTCAAGTGGGCCTTAGAGCTAAAGGTCTATTCCAACTTGCTAATGTAAACGTTTCCGTGTCCTATCACGGGTGCAATAACTCTATTCAGCCATCATCCTTGATGTAGCATAGACCTACTAATATAGAATTGAACAAGATCAGTGCAAATAAAGGCCTATGAAGTTATTTACGAATTCTCTATTCAACTGCTAAGACAATAGATGGCTCTGCGCTAAGTCATTAATAAATAATGTTGCCAGATATAAATAATTTATGATTAAATCGGGGTAATATATTTTGCTAAGATGCTTATTCAAATAAAACATATTGAATAATTAATAAATAATAAACAAGAACTGCCTGAATTCAATATTGTAATGCTTATTTAAGTATGATCGTATTAGTTGTATGTACATTGTGTTAGTTTTGAATATAAGAAATGATTTACTGAAAACATGAAACCGGCAATAAAATAAACAATCAAAAATCTCGTCAGATCTAAAATAAAATGTTTGGAACTTACTACTTTAATTGTAGTTAAGATTTCATTTGTGATAGAAGATAGTGTGATAGCAATATTGTTGCCACGACGAGTTTTAATAAATGTTTTAAAATATCAATACTTCTTTTTTTGTATTTATTTGCCACCTGTCTTTTTATCGCATAGGGTGGGAAGTCGAGGGACTGCCTCTGTATCAAAACGTCCCATTCTCAAAATTACCTATTAGCAAGAACGTCCTACCAGTCGATTCTGTAAACATGACACACAACGAAGTGAAAGCTTGGGAAAAGTGATCACGAGATGAGCTGTCAATCCATATAATCGAGATGGAATCAGCTTACTTCTTGATCACGTGACATCTTGATTACCTATATGGATTGACAGCTCATCTCGTGATCACTTTTTACCGACTTATGTGAAACTAAATCGCCATATATGTATTTTTTTTCATTCTTTCTTTTTTTTCTTTCTTTCTTTTTTTTCTTTGTATGTATTTTGACTGATACCACATTGACAGGTTTCTGAGGCAATTTATTATATTTAGTAGTGGCTCGATGATAAGCTTACGTGAATCTAAAACGCCTATTGCCAAATTTTCTAGCAATCTTACGCGACTAAGTGTGATATAAGCCTTGGCAAATATTGTAGAGCCAAGATCTACGCCAACTCTGTACAGTGTCGTCTCTAACAACTTGTGCACTTTCACAGCCCGACCCAATGTGAATGTGTGACCCTGTTACCTCAGTTTTAATCAAGATGGAATGACAGCTCACTTCGTGATCATGTGACATCTTGACTATATCGATTAACAGCCTGCTCACCTCGTGATCACTCCACGTAAGCCTCCATTTCGACACGTTTACAGAACCGACCGGCTAAACGAGTCGAATCGCCACCGATGTGTTAGCAGACGAGACTATTTGACCGGAGATGGTATCCAATTGGGGCAACGTGGTGGATTTCAGTGAGATTTCAATCATTTGTCTTGGTTCGTTGAGAGGTTTACAGTCTTGAGTAGTTGGGAGACTATTTTCATCTTCAAAACCTTTTCTTTTGCCCATTCACTCATAGATAGAACTAAAGAAGACGGGGGGTGTAAGGCCGGCCGCTTGTAAAAATATTTATTATTTCTTTATATTTTCTTGTGTTCAATTTTCAATCATTGAAAGCCAGGGGTTGCTAGTCCAGGGTTGCGGAATTTGTACGAAAGAGTCATCGCGGCCCTGGAACGCAAAGGGCTTTAGATGGACCACGGATGGGTTTAAGTCAGTAAGACACTGACACGCCCTTCCGCTCCACCCAGACCGAACGAAGTTATTTGATGATTTCCCAGCCTTAGAAAAAGGGGGCACCCTCTCGGCACCCATGGACGAGGTCTTGAATAGAGAGACCGAGTGCAGAAGATATCTGTTCAGGGTGAGTTTTGATGGTTGGCGTGTCATATATGGGGGTAGAGTTCAACACTTTGGCCGTACGCACAATAGCTGTGGAGAAGAAACGCAACACCTGCTTTTGAATGAAGATGTTTGAAGTCTCGGAGTTTCGCACCCTGGCTACCAAATCCGTGCTGTGTCTATTCTAGCACGGCTTTGGCAATCAAAGTGTGAAATCTTCGGCATTCTACGGGCGACAAATCTTCCGTGTCCAGCTTTTTCCCATCCCAACAGTTGGTATGTAAAAACGCCTTTACTTTAAGTTGTTGAAAAAACGAATCATTTCTCGAATTAAATCAGTCAATACTTGTAAAATTTTGTTTTCAGTTTAACTACGCTCTTTCAATGGAACACTATGAAATAAAGCACTACTGCTGGATGTCAATAGAAAAAGACATGGTCATGGGTTTCATGGTTCCAGCCATGATTCTAATCCTTATCAACACAGCTATCATCATCTTAGACCTACAGAGTGGCATGCAGATATTCTAACAACTAAAATACAAGAATTAGTTGACCACCATATAGCTAATTGGCCTAAAACCGGTCAAATGGATAATAAAAATGGCAGTATGGATACGTTAGACAATATTTACACTCCGGACAGTAGTAGGAAGAACACAGATAGTTCAGAAACGCTCGACAAAGATTATAACGGAAGCGAGGACGATTGCCATTACGTGGCGATACCAGGGGAAAACGGTGAGACGGGCTGTGAGGTGAGTTGCCAGATCAAAAATATAATCCGCGTGGTAATTTTGAGCCCTTACTAATATGGTAGCCTAGCACTTATTTAAAATTATTGTTTTAGCCCAATTTAGCTCAAGCTGCAAAAGCCTTGCATGATAAGAGCCTCCTTAACATGTTGTACATGGATAATGTATCTTGGAAGTGGAGCTGGAATACCGAGGGCAATGAGTTGAAGACATATTTGAACTTATGTCTGGTGTTGGAGCCATTCTTTGCCATCTATATATATCTATATATAATAATATCTATATATCTCTTGGGACAACTTACACACGGTAATCCGATCCCAAACTAGGCAGAGCCTGTGCTATGGCAACCAGACAACTGATAAACATAGGTACTTATATATTTCTAAATACGTACATATTATAGACAAATTACACCCAGACACAGAACAAATGATCATGCTCATCACACAATGATTTGTCCTGGTGGGAGTCGAACCCACGACCTCTGGTTTAGCAGTCAGGGTCACTAACCACTCGACCAACAGTCAACTCCATCAAGTGGGTCATGGGTGTGGTGGCTATAGAAAATGCTGCGCACTGGTCCACGCCGACGATTTACTTAATTCTCATTGTTGTTATGGTAAATATTTAGTTTGTTCTTAAACAAGTTCGAAAAATGAATTTTTTTTTTTGGTCAAAAGGTTTTCTAACATTTCGTTTTCATTTCAGTACACTGCCAATCGTAAAACCGAAGACCACAGCACCGTGCTTTTTTTTAAGGATAGGAAATCATCAAATGACTTCTTCCGCTCTGGGTGGAGCGGAAGGGCGTGTCAGACTTACTGACTAAAACCCATCCGTGTTCCTTCTAAAGCCCTTTGCGTTCCAGGGCCGCGGTGACTCTTTCGAACAAATTCCGCAACCCTGGCAGGCTCTGGCCCTAGCGGGCCCCGTCTTTCATGCTGACATCTCTTTGAGGCGCGCGTGAAACACAACGCGCCATCGACCCGGGCCTGGTGGTGATCGGACGGCGAGCCACCCAATGCTCGCCGTCCGCAGGCCCGCGCCTACGGTGGCCGGGGATCGCCCTGCGACTCCCGACGCCCGGGGCGTCTTCTCCTGTTGCGGCGGTTGGGGCGAAGGCCTTGCCTTTCCCTCGCGCGGCCCGCCTCCTCCTTCGCTAGCATTACTGCTTCGCAGAAGGAGGTGACCGCTTCCCAAGCCTCCTCGCTCCGGACCATGGATTCAACCAGGGCCGGACGCGAGAGGTTGCCGCCGCCGATCGCCTCGACGAGGACACGGCGGTGCTCAGCCCAAGCAGGGCAGACCTCCACCGTATGCTCCACCGTGTCCTCCGGGCGATCCTCACAGTGCTGACACCCGGGCGTGTCCTCCCGCTTAATCCGAAACAGGTACCTCCCGAAACAGCCGTGTCCGGTAAGTACCTGCGTCAGGCGGAAGGTGAGGACGCCGTGGCGCCTCTCCAGCCACTCCTCAAAGAGGGGCCTTACCGCCGCAATTGTGGCGTGCCCAGCGCTGGGCCGCGATAGTCGCAGTCTCCATACCGCCATAGTATCCTGCCGGAGCTCCGTCCGCCGCGACGCAATTTGCCGTGGCAGCGGAGTTTCGCCCCGGCGAAGCACCTCCACGCGCCACGCGTAAACGTGCGCGAGGGCTCTCGCCTCCAGATCCCATGGCGGTAATCCGGCAAGGAGGCTCGCCGCCTCGCCGGAGACCGTGCGGTATCCCCGAGCCAGCCGGATGGCCATGACCCTTTGGGCCGCGTTGAGCTGGCGGGCTGGTCGCCCCTTCAGCGTTAGGGCCCACACAGGGGCCCCATAAAGGGCCATGGACCGCACGATCCCCGCATAGAGCCTCCGGCAGGAGGCGTTTGGACCCCCTAGATTGGGCAGGAGCCGCTTGAAAGCAGCTCCAGCCCGCTCCAGTCTGGGAGCCAAACGTCGGAAGTGCTCCTCGAAGTTCCACCGGCTGTCGAGAACGAGCCCCAGATACCTGATCGTCGACCCGACGCCGATGTGAACCCCTCCTACCGTTAGTTGGGATCCCGCTGGTGGCCTGTTCCGAGAACCATGAAAGCACATGGCCTCGGACTTGTGCAGGGCCACCTCGAGACCCAATTGCCGGATCCTTCCAACGACTATCGCGACCCCGCGTGTCATCAAGTCGGCCGCCGCCTGATGCGACCTCCCCTGTGCCAGAACTAGCGTATCGTCAGCGTAACAGATCACGCTGACGCCGCTAGGGAGGTCAGCACGCAGCACCCAGTCGTAGCCGATGTCCCACAGGAGCGGCCCCAGAACCGAACCCTGTGGAACACCACACGACATCTCTCGCCGGTTCCACTCACTCCGGTGACCGGGGTAGATGACGGCCCTGTCCGTCAAATAGGCCTCGACCACGCGACGGAGGTAGGTTGGCATCCGGTGATACCGGAGTGCCTCCCTAATGCAACTCCAGGGCAGGGAGTTAAAGGCATTGGCGATGTCAAGAGACACCGCCAAGACGACCCTGCCCCGGGACACCGCATCCCCCGTCGTGAGGGCTCTCACGCGCATGATGGCGTCCACCGTTGAGCGCCCCGTGCGGAAACCGAACTGGTTCTCCGCCAGATTCGGCCCCACCCTCACCAGGTGCCCGACGAGGCGGTTTGCAATTACTCTTTCAAAGAGCTTGCCCACCTCGTCGAGCAGCACGATGGGCCGGTAAGCGGACGGAGAGTCCGCAGGGCGCCCAGGCTTCTTAATGAGGACCAGTTTCCCCGTCTTCCAACGAAGTGGGAACTGGCCTCTCTCCAAGCATGCGCTTAAGAACCCCCTTAGTCGAGGCCCGAGAGCCTCCAAGGCCAGGACCCAGGCTTTCCCAGGTAAGCCGTCGGGTCCTGGGGCGGTATTTTTGGCCTTCAGCCTGTTTACCGCCACTCTCAGGTCTACCTCAGTCACCTCCGGAGCGTTGTCATCGTCGTCGCCGACGTCGGTGTGGTCCGCATCGGGCACCGCAGGTGGCGGAGCCATAGGCGGGGGAGTATGCTCCCCTCGCAAAGGGAACAGAGCGCTCACCACGTCCTCCACCAGCTGGGGCCGGAGACTCTGCGTCAACGGAGGGGCCCAGGTGCGGAGTTTATCCCGCACCATTTTGTAAGGGCGTCCCCACGGGTCCCCGTTCAGAGACTCCAGCATCTCCTTACGAGCCAGATCCCTGGCTCGCAGGATCCCCGCTTGGAGGGCGGCCTTCGCCACTCTGAATTCCTCGTACAACAGCACCGTGCTGCGAAGCCGTAATCAGTGAACCAACACTTACAAGAAACAAGTATCCACCTATTTATAATATCAAAAAATCTAAACACAAACTTGAGCAGATATTAGGGCTATTAGGTACTATACTAGGTTATCTTAATAATCAGCCTTATACCTAGTGTTCCCACTGCTGGGATACAGGGCTCCTATCTATAAGTGGGAATGGGCCGCAGACCACCACTCGGGCCCGGTGCGGTTTGGTGGATGTCAAATGTCTTCGAATTATTCGTCAAGTACTGTGCCTGGCTGGGTTCAAACCCGCGAACTCACGAACTCGTAAGTCGGGATCGTAACCACTGGGCTTCACTACTCCATGGAGTTTAATTCGTCTTTTTATTAAGCCTGTATTGTCTCACTCCCTTTTTAACGCATCTATCGCAAGCTATTGTACCTACCAGTCCTTTCGTTATGACTCAACGTCTTCCCACCATTTTCGTCTTGATGATACAGGCATTTTGCTTAAATGAAGACTCCAAACCCAATATTGTTTGTGTATAACTTTTGGACACAATAAACTTATTATTATTATTTTATTATTTTCGTTTATTCATTTTTTAAACTCACTTTTTACTTTTTTAAATATTTCTTGAAAAAAAAAAACAATTTAAAATATAAAAAATAGTAGCCCACCGGTATCGGGAACAAGGTCCAAGCTACCGGCGGTTAGGGCTCCAGAGAGAGGAACCTCCTGACAATGCGAGCCGTGTCCAGTAGTACCTACTGGTTTTTGGTTTTTTGTTTTTGGTTGTTTTATCGTTTTTTGACACCGACTTCCGAAATAAAAGTTATTTTATACTTTGCAGTGTTTTTTATTTGGAAGTCAGTTTTTATTTTTTGTAAAAAGTTTTTTATTTTCCACTTTTTAGTGATGATACCCCACAACTAAGTGACATTATTCCCATAATGAGTGGTTGTACGTTTTCCGTTTAGGAGTTTCTTTGTGTGCTTTCGCAGTCCAAATCCAGACCAGCTCATAGTTAAATTTCTACTTTGCTTTGGTACTAGTTTTTACTGATTTTAAGGTGAGGAGGTCACTGGTTTATCTTTGAAGTTCACAGTACAGTGCAAATGCAATATAACTAAACCCAATGCAAAAAGAATCATCAAGATCGGTTAATGAACAATAAAGTTATGCCCGAATAGATAACTCCAAAAACATGTTAATTCAGGTTGACTTGTTTGCATCTGCGTACCCCTTCACAGCGCACAGGCGTGATGTTATGTTACGAACTGGTGTAATCAATAAACAGACATGCAATTTCAGCAATCCCGGGAGATTTGCTATCATTTATTGTAGAGTTCCGTTGCTTACCTCCGAAATCCTTCATCAGATCTTCACCAATTTGAAAAAGTGCCAGTTTGAAAAAATCCTGTTCCAAACAAAAAAAGAATCCTCCAAATCGGTTGACAATTGGAGAAAATATCGCTGATCAAACATATGTCCTGGGATCCCAGCATCAGATCCTTACTTATACCTTCCATCATCAGCTCAGCAAGATGACATGTTTATTACCAGACACAATTATCTGAATTGCGTTAGAAAGTATATGAAAAACATTGTATGTGCCTTTATAATTTGAGGGTTGCCCTCGATTTCCATAGGATTCCATCATCAGATTCTGTCTTGGTGCCAATGGGAGTGAGAGATGCTCAGGAGTATAGGCTTTTGAATAAAAAAAAATCATCAAAATCTATTCATAATTGACGGAATGATCGCATAACAAACATACAAAAAAAAAACATAAGTACAGTCGAATTGATAACCTCCTTTTGGAAGTCGGTTGAAAATGCAGGTGCAGGGTGGAAGGTGCGAAGAACAAAACACAAATCGGAGCGAAAATACAATTTACTTATGTATAATTAGAACACAGTTAGACTGGAAGCCGACCCCAATATAGTTGGGAAAAGGCTAGGCAGATGATGATGAATTAGAACACAGTTATAAGCAAAGTAGAAAGAACGAACTCTTATTCACCATTTAGGTACTATTTCCATTATAACTAAAACTACCTAGGTATATATTATTGAAGAACTCTCGAAATAAGTACACGAAATGCTCTAAGCCTATGTTCTCCCACATACCTACGTTTAAACTACCTACTAATTTAAACTACCAATGACTCGGTACATTTCGGTTTCTGCAAGTTTCTACTTGTTTTGACCTGTCGAGAGTCGAGCATGATCATAACAAAGATTCCAACTTTAGTACTATTATTACAGAATAAACAATACTCATGATGACTTGACTTGCACTATTATTTTAATGGATTCATTTTATTGTGGGTTCCATATACATGAGTAGGCGCTTTTCATATAACGCATTGCTTTTCCTTAAGTTACTGCGGGTTTAGTAGGTACACAAAATATTGCTTTATTTACAATTACTAAAGTCAGTACAACTTCTTAGCCTAAATGTTCTTTGGTACTAATCAAAAGATTACTGCGCTTCTCAACAGAAATGTTAGTTGAAAAAAAATTATAATACAATCAAAATCACCAAACAACATAATTCAATATTATCGTTATCCTCTGACTTAGACCTCTTCCAAGTTGTGTCACAGCCACTGGCCAAAAGGTCACAGCACCCAATTCCCTGCCTACTGCATTCTAGTCTGTTTTTCAACTAAAGTTACAAAGAAAACTAACCAAATAATATAGGTAGTGTTCTGCAAATACCAAAGAAGCAGAGCTGTTCAAAGACATTGAAAAAGGATAGCTTAATAAAATAATACACGTGTTACATGACAAAGAAAAGGCAATGTTAAAACAAAGCAAAACGCTTCCCTCTTTAATATCCCTTCGTAGATAAAATTATAAACCGTTTTTCATTACTAAAGAACGTAAAGGATCACGATAGAAGTGTTTATGTCTTTAGGTATATCTGTTTTTGATATTAAGAAAGTCAAAAAATGAACGTGGATCAATTACCCTTATTGCACATTTATCTGGTGTCTACCATAGTACTACCCATTAGGCAAACTACCCAGTTCGTTTGAAGGAATCAGTCGCTAAGACATCGCCAAAAAATACCGTCTAGGTATTCATTTAATTAAATAACTAACTAAAACCGTCAATAAGGGTTGGATTCGAGTTGGACGACATATACACATACTCCTGAGGTGGTCCCATTGGCACCAAGTCAGAATCTGATGATGGAATCCTAGGGAAATCGAGGGCTACCCTCAAATTATAACGGCACATACAATGTTTTTCATATACTTTCTAACGCAATTCAGATAATTATGCCTGTTAATCAACATCTCATCTTGCTGAGCTGATGATGGAAGGTATAAGTCAGGATCTGATGCTGGGATCCCAGAAAAATTCTCTCGGCTGTACAGACTACATGAAAAAATATTAGGTAACCTTCAGGAAGTCAGCTATGTAACTCTTTGTAGTTACATAGGTGTTTCCCTAGGAGGTTCATTAGTATAACTGGTTCACCTTAAACTCTATAAAACTTAAAGCAATTTCAACTTAAATTGCGTCATTTTGTATCGGACTATTGGCAAATAAAAAAAACGCAGAGATGTAGGTACCTATTTATTAAGCTGCTTAGCGTTTTGTAAAAAAAAATAGGTTAAGTAGTCTGTTGCTCGAAAAGATAATAAAAAGGGACGATTACTTCGCACCTGATCAAGTCATGAATCAGTTAGCAAAAGCAGCGATGAGGTGGCGGTCGTGTGTGGTTCTGTTGTGCGCGACGGCTGTTCTGGCTGGCGACGACTGGCTGGAAGTGAAAACTGCGCAAGGGCCGGTGCGCGGGCGCAAGCACCCCACCGAAGATATTTACACTTTCTTCAACATACCTTACGCCACAGCACCTGTGGGAGCAGACAAATTTAAGGTAATAATGCTTTGTAATTTTTTAAGGAATATTTGTTGACTCTTCTTAGATTGCCACTTATTCAGTTTTACTTATAATTATTTTATAACAAATTACTTGTTTTATATGATTATTTATTTAAAAAAAAAAATGCAGTGACATAATTGCTTAACGATTTATTTAATTAATAAAATATACTTAATATCAATGTGGTCTCGAACCCTGGACAAGGACAAGCTGTATGACAGGGTCGAGGTTCATCCGGTTACATGGATCAGGTGTCCTACTATGACGTGCAAATTCCATCCAATTTGATGATGTAAAAGGGATAGTGCTATTCCCTATGTATAGCTCCGTCTCTCTCTTAGAGCGGAATCATGATCGTTTTAAGACTTCATAGTAGGGCCCCAGAATGAGGAAGTTTAAAGACAGTGATTAATAATGAAAATGTCGAAAACTAAAATAAAATCATTAAGGGTATAAAATTTATTATGTATAAAAACTTTTTCATCGTTGAAGCAATATTTATTTTTGGAAGGAAATAGTGGAGGATATTTTTGCTCTGAAGTAGAATAACACTCACTGCAAGCTAAAGTACCTAGTATTTTCAACCGACTTCAAAAAAAGGAGGAGGTTCTCATTTCAGTAGTTTTTTTAATGTTTGTTACCTCATAACTCCGTCATTTATTAACCGATTTGAAAAAATATTGTTTCATGTGAAAGAAAAGAAAAAGAAATTTCATCAAAATCGATTCAGTAGTTTGGTTTTTAAATCAAAATAGCTGGGAGAAAATATATCATCCAAGTTAACGAAATTGCGTATTTTGCTTTCCTAGGCTCTGACTTTCCAGCGGTGTTGTTAGGTGTAAGGTACCACTAACACGTGAAAAATAAAAAACTTATTTAGGTACAAAAATATACAACCGACCTCCTAAATAAGGCAGCTAAACGGTTGTTTTTGGAGACGTGAAAAAATTCATAGTAGTAGCATTATAATTTATAACGAATATAAAGGAAAAAAAAAATCATCAAATGACTTCTTCCACTCTAGCCTAGGTTTAACGAGTTAATGAGTAATAGTCGACCAGCTTATAACATGAAACTGGGTAGGTAAAAAATTCCTAATAATTTATTAGAAAATGACTTTAACTTTGTAATGTAATAATAGTTAGGACCTTTTTTTGACTATTTTTCTGGCATTGTTTAGGAGACTACGGAATCCTACACTGTGCGTGGTCCGACACGCACTTGGCCGGTTTTTTATTTGGAAGTTGGTTGTATTATTTTCTATTATATATTTTTTTAATGTAATTGTTAATGCAGGTTCTGATATCTCCGACCTTTGGTCGTTTATACCTAGCCTTACGCTTTCTTGAAGAATTTGGAGATAATGGATTTTATACAAATATAATATTGCTGAAGAGTTTGTTTTTTTGAACGCGCTTATCTCTGAAACTACCAGTCAGATTTGGAAAATTATTTTTCTGTATGACAGGCTATACGGGAACCGGACAAAACAGGATATGCGCGATAAGAGTCCATAGGTCATAATATCCACTGGAATGTGTTATTTAAAAACCACTACAGATATTAAACATTTTGAAAGCACGAGATAATGGACCTGTGGTTTTTATTCAATTTTTTTTTTCCAGGCGCCTCTTCCACCGCCAGTATGGTCGGAACCTTTCGACGCTGTCGACGAGAGAGTAGTATGCCCGCAACCTCCGATTCCTCTCTTGGCTTTGCCACCTTTTACGGTGACGAAAGAAAATTGTCTGATTGCTAATGTATATGTTCCAAACACTAAAAAGACAAATCTTTCGGTCGTAGTGCTTGTTCACGGGGGAGCATTTGTAATGGGCTTTGGCGAAATGTATAAAGGGACACAGCTAATGAAGAAGAAAGACATAATTATCGTCACATTTAACTATCGCCTGAGCATTCACGGGTTCCTTTGTCTTGGCACCGAGGATGCACCAGGCAATGCTGGCATGAAGGACCAGGTGGCGGCGCTGCGCTGGGTACAAAAGAACATAGCCAGCTTCGGCGGTAACCCTGATGACGTCACCATTTCAGGTTACAGTGCAGGTTCTGCATCAGTGGATCTCTTAATGCTCTCAAAGGCGGCCGAAGGATTGTTTCACCGAGTCATACCAGAAAGCGCTGGCAACATTGCTGCATTGACAATTCAAAGGGACCCTATTGAGGTCGCCAAAACGTTTGCCAGAAATAACGGTTTCACCAACGTAGACGATATTTATGCTTTAGAAGAGTTTTACAAAACAGCTTCTTGGAAACTTTTAACTTCAGATTCATTTTTCGAAAGAACTGATTCTATTTTCATGTTCTCACCGTGTGTGGAGCGTGATACTGGAGATGGTGCATTTCTTACGGAATCTCCTCTAAGTATATTTAAGAAAGGCAACTACAAAAAGTTGCCTGTGTTGTATGGATTCGCTAACATGGAGGGGCTGTTGAGGATAAGTTTATTTGATACTTGGAAGCACAAGATGAATGAAAAGTTTTCAGATTTCTTGCCAGTTGATTTGAAGTTTGCATCTGAAGAGGAAAGAGAAGAAGTGGCTAAACAAGTCAAGGAGTTCTATTTTGGAGACAAGCCAGTCGATGAAAGCAACATTTTAGGATACGTCGATTTCTTTTCGGATGTCATTTTTGTTTATCCCATGCTTCGGGCTACAAAATTACACGTAGAGGCTGGTAACAATCAAATTTATTTGTATGAATATTCCTTTGTGGATGAGAATGTTCCCTTTGTGCCGCATACTAACATACGAGGTGCTTACCACTGCGCTCAAACGATGGCCGTGCTGGATGGTACCAGTGATTTTACGCAACCAGGTGAATCTCTTGCGACCCCAGAACTCCAGAAAATGAAGAAGATAGTTCGCGAAATTTGGCACAACTTCATTAAAACCGGGTAAGTTTGACTGAGTAACGTGTACCTATTCATCATCTGCCTAGCTTTTTTCCAACTATATTGGGGTCGGCTTTCCGTTTAACTGGAGTCAGCTGAAAACCAGACGGTCGATTCTGTAAACATGTCGAATTGAAACGCTTGCGTGAAGTGATCACGAGGTGAGCTGACAATCCATATAATCAAGATGTCACGTGATCACGAAGTGAGCTGTCTTTCATTCCATCTTGATTATATGGATTGACAGCTCACCTCGTGATCAATTCACTCAAGCCTTCACTTCGACATGTTTACAGAATCGACCGGCAGTGTATTACGTGGAGCGACTATCTACGTGACCTCCATACCCTGTAACTGTGTAATATATAGTTGTCAACCGTGCTGTATTCCCAGGACATGTCCTTGTTGTTATTGTGTCCTCGGATGTCCTGGATAGTTTTTGAGCAGCGTCCTGATATGGGCATGTACTTATTTTTAAATTTGTGCGACACTTTTTCTCAATGGACAAAATTCATAGTGGTTAAACAAATTATATCGATTACCTAATGCCAATAATTATCAAAACTATTCATCTATAGTATAGATATGAAGTGTGACCAATTTTATGAATATTTGTTAACAACTTCAGATACTGAAGGAAATTGGTAGGGTTGAAAAGTATGATAAATAAAACTAAATATTAGAATTTATTAGATACTAACTTAAGTTTAAAGAATTTCCTACAAACTAAATTGTTTTTAAATATTTAAATAACTGTTTTTCAACTAAAAACTCCAAATAAAAAATGTGATTATATGGTTACCTACTTACTTGGATTTCGTTATTACATATTACGTTAACAACTGCTATATTGATGCGTCCTGTTTTTAAGTCGAATTGTCCTGGGTTTTTCAACTACCAATCATAGTTTTTTTTTAAATTTGACACACTCAGTCTTGACTTGGCAAGATTGGTGTCAGAAACGCAACGACTGCCAAAGATCTACAAATGACAGCCGGACCAACGGATAACGCTTTTCGAAGCCCGGAGCGGTCTCGGTGTGTTAAGATGGTCATCCATCCACAGACCACCTTAGACAAACGTAGCTTAACCGTGAATAATCTTACGTTACGTTTGTGCGCGGCTGTTACCATTTGGCCACGAGCTAAATCGATTACCTACAACTATCGACTCCCACGATGATCAAAGTTCGCCTATTCAGTGACAATATGCTATCTCCAATCAATTATTTGCAGGTTTCTTTACTTATGTAATTCGATTCTGTTTGAGTCCAATCGAAGCTCGTTTGAATGTTGTTTTCTTCCTTTCAGGAAGCCTGTGCCTGAAGGGTCGTCGCTACCTGCGTGGCCGGCAGCAGGCGCGGACAGGTCACCACATATGGTATTGGATGTGAAGCTGGAACTACGTGGAGCACTCTTGGAAGAACGGACTCGCTTCTGGGATGACATCTACCAGAGATACTACCGGGATGCATTACCACCACCGAAACCGCCACCAAAATCACGCGCTGAATTATAAAGAGTGTGTACTGTTTTCTTTGGTTGTAACGGTTTAATTATTGATTTTTTTGGATGGAATGGTGTTTTAGTGACAGATGTGAATAACTACCGTTATTTAAAATTATGTACAAGAAGTACCTAGTTACGATTTCTCGGATTGTTACAAGTATTAAAAATAAACGAATTATTGAGTTTTCTTTTATATTTTCATTTAATAATTCTTCTCTTGTCAGTGAGACAAAAATAGCAATCTGAAACGTGATCTCGCTGTTCAGTCCATATCATGGGTACAGCAAACGGCATAAGTCGTGCACCTTTCTTCCAGTCAGTTAAATTTTTCACACACTTTTTGCAACAGACATGAGGGGCCCAGGATTTGTCTTGATGGGTGACAGAAAAACCAAAACATTGGTGATAATACTCCAACACAAGATTCGTAAAATTTCGTCGTTTTTTGAATGAAAGTTCTCCGCAGACATAACAAAAAGAGTTAGGATCATTATTACACTTCCTCAACATGTTCACAGGGTTAATAAATCACAAAAAAAGTGTTCAAATTCAACGACGAATATTTTTATAACGATTTACTTGTAAGCGTTTCTGTCAATTTACTCATAACTAGTCCATGTACTAGTATTGCCGTATCACAACAAATATGAGGCTAATTGACATATGACAACTGTGATTTAATAATGAGGGTAGATTGATAGAACAAAATTAGCTATCAAAGTTCGTGTGGCAAAATCAGTGTTGACCAGTGTTATTTACCAAATATGGAAGCGATTGGCGTTAGTGGTCCTGGGGTAGTCACGGACGTTAATGGAGGTACTAAATAGTACAATTTATTTCGGGACTATATCTTTAATTTAAAATAATCGGAGACTAGAGCCGGCTGGGGCGTTTGACGGCCGCGGAGTATGACGATATAGGTGTATAACATAATGAGGAGTTTGATTGTCGCCACCGGTGTTGTGGGTAGCACGTGTGTCTAGAGATCTTTTAGCTTTTGTGTGTAATTATTGTTTTTTTGGAACTTGATATACCTAAATTAAGTGTGTTGTCCCTGTGCTCGTTACCAGGTTCGTATAGTGTTTGTCGTATTTTACCCTAGTTCCATCCAAAATGGATAGGAATAAACCACCCGATCCTGATCCCCCTCACATCCCAGCTTCCCTATCTACTTTCCCACCCACTCCGAACAGCCCGAACCCATTATCACAGTTTGCTGATGTAGTCTGTAGTATCACAGAGATGGAAGTGACACAATCCCAACAAAATACTCGCAAACGTCCCGGTCACGAACAGATCATTACACCTTCACCTCCAAGCAAGCAGCCAAGAAGCCAAATCGGCCGAATTAAATATTCCGTTATGGATAAGGCTCCATACTTAGTTCACGTCTCTCGGATTGAAACCCAAATAAATTCAGACACCACACTACATCCCGTAAATTTTGGCAAGTTTTTAATTCTTAACCGTATAGCTAACGTAGTCCGTGATGGAGTAAACAGAGTAGGCAGGAATCGAGTTTCTGTAGAATTCATATCCCCACAGGATGCTAATTCTTTCTTATTAAACAGTCTGCTA
Organism: Mamestra configurata; assembly: GCA_002192655.3. Taxonomy (NCBI): domain Eukaryota; kingdom Metazoa; phylum Arthropoda; class Insecta; order Lepidoptera; family Noctuidae; genus Mamestra; species Mamestra configurata. The sequence continues at coordinate 29,360 of NDFZ01004174.1, forward strand.
CCTAAACATGGCTATACTGCATCAATACCTACTTATAATATCACAAGGATGGGTGTTGTGACCGGTGTTCCCTGTGATATTACTGAAGAAGAGGCTATAACATATTTATCTGTACCTGCGGGATGTGGTCAAATTTTAAAAGTACGTCGTATTAATCGGAAAGTGCAGAGAGAAGATATAACTGAGTGGAAACCTACTGAAACATGTGTCATTACTTTCGATGGTCAAGTTTTACCAAAGAGGATTTTCTGCTGCTACACATCCCTTCCTGTAGAGCAATACATCTATCCAACTATCCAATGTCGTAAGTGTTGCCGATTTGGCCATGTTGCTAACCTATGTAGGTCGAAACCACGCTGCAGTAGATGTGGCCACGAACACCCCGGTGATGGTTGCAACATCTCTGAGAGCGAGGAATTTTGTGTACTTTGTTCGGGTAATCACTTTGCTAATAGCAAGTCATGCCCTGAGCATGGTAGGCAGAAGGCCATTAAGACAGTTATGGCTGAGAAATGTATTTCTTACACTGACGCTTGCAAAGTAGTCCCATTAACTTCAAGCAATTATGCGAATATCACTAGAACCCCTGTATCTTATAGGAAAACAGTTACACTCAAGCCCAAGACCCATGCCCCACTTTCACCATCCTATGATAAAGCTGCCCATCAACAAATTGTTAGTATCCCTCTGCCTTCACAGCCTAATGGTTGTGCCCTAAATAATAATAACATCCCCTTGTTGGGGGATGAAGTCCTCTCCCATTAACGCATTGCAGGTTGAGTGCGCTGAACCTCCTCTGGCCCTAAGGCGGCTATATCTGGCCTCCCGCTTTTTGTTCAGGTTAATTTCTAGATCATCCCATCCTCTAATAGCAAGACTAAATAAGCTAGATGCTTTATGCAGAAGCTCAAATTATTGGAGAAATAAAGAAATTCCATTAATTTTAAAATCGTTTCGACAATCCCAAAATTTTGACTGCCCGATTTTCCAGTGTCCTAAACCACCTCTTTATAACTTCACCTACGAAGTTATTTGCTTTACCCCAAAATTTTTCTATAGTATTGGTATATCCAAAAAGTCCTCAGCAGCGAATTCGGCCTTCAATGCAGCGGTGGGCGAGCGATGGAATGGTTATCAACTATTTTTCACTGACGCTTCGAAATTGAATGACGTCAATAACGCTGGAGCAGCGGTTTATTACCAAAGCTCCAGAATTATTCTACAGTTTAAATGTCCTAAAGAGTCTTCCGTATTTACTGGTGAGTGTTTGGCTATATTAGAAGGTTGCCGTTTTATAGAGTCGCACGCTAACATTGAGAAAGCTGTTATTTTCACAGATTCTCTTAGCTGTTTGCAGGCGTTAGCTCAAAATCCCTTTAAAAGCAAATTACACAATCCCCTTATTTTTGAAATTAAGAAGTCTTTGCTATCCTGTATCAACTTTCAAAAAGATGTTCAGCTAGTTTGGATACCTAGCCATTGTGGTATTAAGGGTAACGAATGTGTTGATGCCCTGGCTAAAGATGCGTGCACATCCGTAACGGCTGATCTCTCAAACAATACCCACCAAAGTTACGACCTGCTGTCTCTGCCGAAAACGAATCTTCGGTGTTCCTGGCAGGAACAGTGGAGTGAGTCTAGCAAAAAGAGAGGAAGGTTTTTCTATGCCGTTCAACCCACTATAAACCCAAAACCATGGTTCAATGGCTTCAGAAAGGTCTCTAAAACTGTTGTATCTGTTCTCTGCAGAATCCGCTTAGGTTTTTGCTGTACCCCCGTCTTTCTTCATAAAATCCGCATACGCGACTCCTCCCTCTGTGAGTGCGGATTGGCAGAGGGTACTTTAGATCATATATTTTTTGAATGCCAAAACAACGTCCCCCCTCTTGATTTATATAGTCGTCTCCCTAAATTTAAGATCCCTCTTCCAATTAATTTCCCCTCTCTTTTAACATTTTCCTCTCCTGACCTGCTTGTGGCGTTGATGACTTTCATCCGCCACAATAGCATAAAACTATAAGCCCTCTCCAAATCATTGTCTGTATCGATGTGGCATGCAATAATATATATTTATTTTAAGTAATTAATGTTTTAACACTTATATGTTTGTTTCAGTCCCGTACTAACACATCAAGTACCTGATCAACTGTATCTATAGAAGATTCGAATTATTTTCTGCATCAATCGTCGTTTTCTCCTAATCATTAAAATATTGCACACTTGCTTCTCCAATTTACTTGGGACATTGGCAAAATAGTCGTCATCGGCTTTGTTTGCCATATATTAAAAATAGAATAGACATACTGCCTGGTGACAGACGGACAGCGGAGTCTTAGTAATAGCGTCCCGTTTCACCCTTTGGGTACGGAACCCTAAAAATGGTCAAAGTAAAAACTGATTCGCGATTGCCACTTGCCAGGCCATCATATTCTGACAAGTTTAAGCTTTGTAAAGGTAAATAGACTTAGTTTAGTAACGGTTCGTTTCTGAATAGTTAGGCATCGACTGCGTGGGTCAAGAAAAATCTGCGGGATTTACAACGGTCAGCCCGTGAGTGGGTGACCATCTTTTACATTGAGACCTTTCAGTAGCCAGCCGTAAATTATTCAACCGCATTTAGTTAGAAAAGCCGCCAGGTAAGCTGACCTTGTTGGGAAAAGTAGGCTCTTATTGCTCCACACTTTGATCACAAAGTCCCAAACTTTGTGTGGAAAAAATGCGAAATAAATGTCGCCGTCTAAATATAGTATAAATCTCGCGTTTGGGACATTGAATCAAGAAAATATTCTTGATTCAATGTCCCAAACGCGAGATTTTCAGTGTAAGTCCCAAAACCATGTTTACCTATGTTTTTTCCTTTTTTCAAGAAAAGTTGATAATAATAATAATAATAATGTTTATTTAAAGAAGCTAAGACATAAGTTACAAAATATTTTAACTGACTAATTTAGGACAATATAAGTGGTGTAGTCATCTGTATTTCGACTATCAGCGCCAAACCCCTCGAGTATTAATATGTATACTAGCCAGTAACAATTAATTTATATTCTGTACATAGTCTTTATAATAAATTTACCTTACTTAGGCATTAGGGAAAGGAAAAAACAAAAGAAAAAGAGAATGTGTAGTGACTGCATGCAGGGCCTCTTATTTGTGTGAGATGTGAATGTACGTGTCTGATGTGTAAGAGGATGTGTGGGGTGTTGTCTTGTCTAGTGTGTGTGTGTGGTGTGGTGTTAGTGAGCGTGTGCGCGTTTGCGTGTGTGTTAATGAGAGAAGTATGCTAGATTGTGTGCGTGATGGATTTTTATTAGGATGCTGATATCAAAATCTTCTATTAGATACAAACTCTTTTTTTCGTTTAGCGAAAATCTCGAATCTATGATCCGTTTTTTGTCATGACTATGGCATTTTATTTTCAATAGATGAATCAAGATGATAAGCTTCTTAGAAATTGTCGAAATAGGTATTTTTCCATGAGGTTCTCTCGTACAATATTCTTTGTATTTGACAAGGTGATTTTAAAGACTTGTTTTTAAAAACAATATTATACGTTTATTTTTGAGTGACACTNGTTGTCTTGTCTATTGTGTGTGTGTGGTGTGGTGTTAGTGAGCGTGTGCGCGTTTGCGTGTGTGTTAATGAGAGAAGTATGCTAGATTGTGTGCGTGATGGATTTTTATTAGGATGCTGATATCAAAATCTTCTATTAGATACAAACTCTTTTTTTCGTTTAGCGAAAATCTCGAATCTATGATCCGTTTTTTGTCATGACTATGGCATTTTATTTTCAATAGATGAATCAAGATGATAAGCTTCTTAGAAATTGTCGAAATAGGTATTTTTCCATGAGGTTCTCTCGTACAATATTCTTTGTATTTGACAAGGTGATTTTAAAGACTTGTTTTTAAAAACAATATTATACGTTTATTTTTGAGTGACACTGTTAGTGTAAGTTAAAATTTAAATACAAACGACACATTTCTTAAGCAAGAGAGTGGCAGTGGGCAGGGCACATTGCTCGCATAACAGATGGTCGATAGGACCGAAAAATTCTGGAGTGGCGGCCGCGTACCGGAAGACGCAGCTTTGGAAGGCCTCCCACAAGGTGGACAGATGATCTGGTGAGCGTCACGGGTAGCGGATGGATGCGAGACGCACAGGACCGGTTGTTGTATAGAAGTATGCGGAACAGAGAGTAAAGTCTAGCAAACCTCCACTGTAGTGGGAGGAGAGAGAATCCTCCGACCAGACGGTTGTTGTGTCTGGTGGGCAACTGCCCGATAATTGATATTCGGACTGTTGTATATGTTCAAATCACATAGAGAATTTTGCTTGCGCGATGCAGGATTTCGATGTTAGTTCGTCATAGACGGCACTGCGGTTCTTTTTGTTGCCGTACAAATTTCGCTTTTTAGTTTTTCATGTGGCCGCTTTGATGCCGCTACATGGTGATACTTGGGGGAGGCCTATGTTCAGCAGCGGACGTCATTACAACGTCACACAATTCATTTTCTATTAAAGCTCTTGAAGAAGGTTGTGCAAGACAAGAACTTCGAAAGAACTCAGTATACAGTTAGATTTCCCTGCTTATATAAGCGAAGCCGTTGAAGAACTTGGCATTCCTACACATTTGTGTTTTTGTGGTATTTTCTAGTTCATCCAGCAACTTGTTTAATAAGTTTCTAACAAGTTATACACAGTTATTCACTAAGTAAGTAATAGTACTTTAACACTGTAATATTAGTAGCTCTAAGTTTTGAGAGGTACTAGAATTATCGATGTTTAAACTATGAGCTGCTTGAAACTTTGACAAAGTTGTTGATAAGTACAAGCCATAGAAGGTGAACTAACAACGTGTAACAGAACAGGAGCAAGCCTTTATATCATTCCAGGATAATTCGTCTCTGATTAGATTTTCTAGGACCTGTTATTCGAATGATAATTAAGAACAATTTTCCATTAATAGCCACATTTTTGGTTTGTTCTTTTATGCAAATATTTTTAGTAGAATATGGATGTAAGTTAATATCCTCAACTATTTAACGCGATAGTTCATTTGTGCTAGTGTCTTTTCGCTCAACTATATAGAAAAATAATACCATACCCAATGCGAGTCTCACTTGAACAAAGAATTCTCTAACTAAAGACTACTTCAATAAAAATAAGCTATAATAGAGGAAGAAACCCGTTGCCATTGACAACCAATCTCCCATAACATTGATTATTTATTTTTCTGATATGGATCCTGTATCCGTTTTACGAGATATCTAACATCCGAACATTATATGAGACGTTTTGTACAAATAAATATAACTTGTACAAGAAAATAAGGCATTTTGATTTATTATATTCCAAGAAATGCGAGAATAACAGGACGTTACAGCATTATTTCAGTGTTGTTTTGATTGTAACCACTTCCTCTTTAATAAATTACTTTACAAAAACATTGCCTTTTCTGTGTTTATTATAATTTATAATGTTTATTTATTTTGAAGTTTGATTTTCTTTAGTGTTTACTCCTCAGGGTGTTTCATACAAACTTGAAAGATCTGTTTCTTGGAAATGAATAAACATATTTCAATAAAACTTGTTATGAAAGAGATTTTTCTAAACTTTAGGTTTTCAAAATGAAATAAAAAGTTATTCTCTTTTTCCTTGTTTACCGTTAAATAAGGGTTTACCTTATTGAAAAAGTTATTTACTAACATTTTAGACCTAGGTATCTTGCTTGCGTGCCAAGCTTCATAAGTTCCAAGACTAATTGCTTGTAAGGAAAAAATCTCTGTTTCAATTTTACACTTACAAAGTTCACTATCACTAATTGTGGAGAGTTTAATCGAGCAATGAAATTCAAACCCGTTTCAGACACAAAAACAAAGTTAAAGGCGAGGGTATTCAAACAAAAGAAAAATATATCCGGAATTTTTAAAGCAAAACAAAATAAAAACAAACTAAAAAATAAAAATGAATACCAATGCCAAAGATCTCAATGGAAAATTTAAAAGAAATTAACCTCAAACCCACTAATCAAGCTTAAATTTTTAACAATAATACCAATTAAGATTTAATAACCTTCAAACTTATCGTAAACAGAACTCTAATGAATTAATTAATCGCGAACATAAGAATTCGTGATTTCCAAACTGACGTTGAAAAATACGAATTAATTTGTGAAACTCCAAAATTTTTAGAACGTTCTGTTATTTTCAACGAAAGGGTTCTATAGTAAAAATGTGAGACCGGGTTTTATTGTCAGGCGGTGAAAAACAGTTATTGGTCTAGTATTGAATCGCTGTACCTTCACGACACTGACGAAAAGTACATAATATTGTAATTTACCCATAGTAAATTATACTTACAAACTATTTTAAAATTGCTCTTGTGTTTTGAGTCGAACACTGCTACAAGATCATTTTTTGACGTGACAACGTCTAATAAATCAATGAACGCCGGCTGCACCCACGAGAAAGGATGACTCATTGTAACGTTACGCTTATTGTAAAGTTACGATCATTTCATAAATGTTTTGTTATGACGTTGTCACGTCAACTATAGTCCGTAAACTGACTTTATAGACAATCAATTTTTTTTTTGTTAAAGTATATGAAAAGAATAAAACTCGGATAGAAGGGTACACAATCTTTGAGGGCCATAGACTACGACTTACGCTTCCAAAAGTAAGGCCATCCTTACTTTTGGAACCGTGCATTTTTAGCAAGTCGCTGCAAAATAAGTTGCAGCCCATGGGGGCAGCAACTCATTTTTTAGGTAAGTTGCTATTATTTGTAGTTGAAACAACATTTTTTCAGTCTTTTCAGGGTTCCGTATCCAAAGGGTAAAAACGGGACCCTATTACTAACACTCCACTGTCCGTCTATCTACCTGTCACCAGGCTGTATCTCATGAACCGTGATAGCTAGACAGTTAAAATTTTCACAGATGATTTATTTCTGTGGCCGCTATAACAAAAAATAATAATATTGAAATAAAAATAAAACTAAAAGGGTTTTGCTTTTATTTTTTATTTTATTTCATTTTTCCATACAATGCAGCCAATTTTTTTATTTAGATCGGGGCGTTGCATATAATATGCGATTACTGGACAACTAAAGTAATAAATGAACTTATTGTAGCTTCTAACCTACAGTGGAAACAAAACGATGTCTGTATGTACTTACGTGTAAATGAAAATCGCTTTAATGATGTGCCACACAAGGTCGCTATTTGAAGACCAGGTCGCGATGCACTGAACCAGGTACTCCAACTCGAAGCGAAGGGGCACTGACTTCTCTGTGGTCAAGACCACTAGCTCTGGGGCATCTGTTGACAGTTAAAATAATTATTGTCTCATAGACTATGATAGAGACCTTATCTGTAAGTCCCTAATGAAATAGTAAGGTCTATTATAATTCCTGCCGAAAGAGATCCAAAGACTTCACAGGTCCGTTCCTCACAGCGGTGTACGGCTGCCTTTCCATCAGAGATGTGCGAGGATGCGTAGTGAGGGATGTGGTTGTTAAGAACCTATGCATCCTCGAACATGTCTCTCTAAGGATCCTTGTGGGAGGCTTTACACCACTGCTTCTTTTTATTCTAGGATTTGATATGAACGATTGAGTAAGATTTCTTTGGGTTTTTATTTTTGTAAACTTTCATATAAAAACTTTTACACTTTTGTCTGATAGCCGAGAGGGAACAGAGGGAACGGCTCTGGTGGACTCGACTATAAACAACTTCTTATTTTTAAATCTATGACTCAAGTAATGTTGAGGTTATACAGTATAGCCTATATCAGTATTATAAATGTATTATTCAACACCTACTGCCAATACTTCAGTAAGATAATTAGATCAAAATTAAATTATACCTTACACACGGTGCACATAACGAAAGAGTAATCATATGGATAGAAAATAATTTATTTTTATAATAATTTATTTATTTATTTTCTCCCATAAATATGTACATTAACACAAAAAACAGAGTAGTTCAAGTAATAAGGATGGGAGACAAGAGCCCATACTAAGTAAAACCTGTGCTATGGGACTCCTGGTCTCCTAATCTCGGACAACGTCATANGCAAAAAACAGAGTAGTTCAAGTAATAAGGATGGGAGACAGGAGCCCATACTAAGTAAAACCTGTGCTATGGGACTCCTGGTCTCCTAATCTCGGACAACGTCATAAGATTTCAGGTGAAGACATGAGAAACAGTAGCAGGGAGCGGTATAGCTAGAAAATTATTGACAAGGACAAAGAAATAAATAAAAGAATGTTTTGTTGAGTTTGTGAAATTGTAGTGTGGTGGGTGTGTGTTGCGTGTGTCGTGGTTTTGTGGGGGTGATGAGTTGTGCTTGTGAGACATTGGGGGTGTGTGTGTAGTGCATGTGTGTTATATCTCTCTGCAGCTGTTTAATAATAGTTTCTCCGTGTCATCATAGGTAAGCGTTAGGAGCCATTTTGAGACCTTATGCCTACATTCAAGTTTTGTTGAATGATAAATTGTAAGCAACTTATTTACAGCATTATACAGACGTGGCCCTTGAAAAAAGAAAAAGCAACGACTGAAACGTGTCCTAGCTGGATTAGCTTGACAGATCTGATGAAAACGCCTCGTCTTTAAAACCGTGTTAGTACTACTATAGTTCAAGGAGGCATGTTGCCTAAGTACAGTAGCAAGAACATATAGTTGTCTGACTGTTAAAACTTCAGCTTGATGATACAGATCCGATGTAGAAAATAGTCGCGGTTTGAAAAGGCTAATTTTTAAAATAAGTCTTTGAGCTCTTTCTAGTTCGAGCATGTGTGTTTTGGCTGCCCCGCCCCACGAAGAAATGCAGTAAGTAAGGACAGACTGACATAGTGCCAAGTACACAGTTCGCATGACTTTCGAATCCGCTACGTGTCGGAGGTTTTTAAAGGCAAAAGTAAGCTTGCGAATTCTTTTAGAGACGTTATTAATATGTTCGTTGAAGTTTAAGTTGTCATCTATAGTTACACCCAGGTATTTAACGGAATTCGATTTTTTTATATGTGGACAATTGCAAGTAGAGCCTGGCGATTGCAGACAAGA
>NDFZ01004175.1:0-58361 GCA_002192655.3 Mamestra configurata
TTATGATCAATCCTGTCACCCCGTTTCGGCTTGACGTTGAGTTTTGGGACACCCTGTATAACTGTTAGAAGAACTTGATTATGTTCAAAGGTTCTGGGATGCTGGAGTCTTCGTTCGAACCAATCCATGGTTACAGTGTTGGCGCGAAGTATTCGACCTCTTCATTCTTGGCGACCTGGTGCCCTACTATGACGTGCTAATGCCATTCAATTCCGATGATGTAAAAGGGATAGTGCTATTCGCTATGTATAGCCCCGTCTCTCTCTTAGAGCGGAATCATGACCGTTGTAAGACTTCATAGTAACCTGAAACCCTGAAACAAAGTAGTGCGGTCAAACATTGTGAAAACAGAAAGTCGCAGTTTGATGCTGACGTTTTTGCGATCTGAGATCTTGGTGGTAGGTGTCCTCATGGCATTCAGAGTTTTATATTTTTCTTCATTTCGATATCATTCATCTCGAAAAAAAAGATCTTTTTACTTTTATTTTTTAATAATCACTGGCAAATTTATATGCGTTATCTAGCATTACTTGTTCCCAAAGTCAAAAAAATATAATATTCATAATGTTTTTTGATTAAACATACCTTATAGCTTCAGTGGCATTCTTTTGATGTGACTGGCCCAGACTGCTCTCTGGCCTGTATTTCTCCAAGATCTTGAACAAGCCCTTGGCTGTAACAAAAAAATACAAAACCTAATTAAAAACTGGTTCTTATATTAACTTTTAATGAATTGCTATTACTTCAAACTCAGAGTTAAAAAGCTCGTATATATTTTATGATAATCATAGTGATTCATCGTTGCATTTGGTAATCATCATGTTGGAACCCATAACTTCATGAAAAAACTTTAGGATCCACTGACTTCTAACGGCCCTTTCACACCACCGTCCAGTTAATAATAATATCTTGGGACAACTCACACACGGTCATCCGATCCCAAACTAGGCAGAGCCTGTGCTATGGCAACCAGACAACTGATAAATATACTTATATATTTCTAAATACATTCATATTATAGACAAATTACACCCAGACACAGAACAAATGATCGTGCTCATCACACAAAGATTTGTCCTGGGTGGGAATCGAACCCACAACCTCCAGTCTAGCAGTCAGGGTCACTAAACACTCAAACAACAGGCCAGTCAAGTTCTGCGGCAACAGTTTTTTTACAGGTCCTGCTAAAACATTGGAGTGTTCACACACAGTGGTTTGCATCCCATTTTTTGCAGGAGCTGAATGAACGACCCGCACCCAACTGGATCCTCTTTTTTACTGGACAACTGGATCCAGTTTGTAGTCGTAAAACCGAATGTCAAATTGAAACGGATTGGTTTTTGCAGTATCCTACAAACAAGATACTCCTGTGACTGCTAGTATCGAAACACATACACTACTAAACAAGATCCTGCAAAAAACGGAATGCCACCGTGTGAAAGGGCCGAAAAAGAATCACTGGCCAAGTGAAAAATTACTTTCAGAAGATTGGTCCTTTTGATTCATTTGTTTACTAACTTCCTGTGTGCGTTTTTTTTTTGTTTTCGTTTGATACTAGTTAGCAATATTGAAAACCTGCCGAGCATGGTATGCTTACCTCAATCGAAGAAATGACAAAAATCTGTTCCTTCTTCATCTTAACCAGCCTGGAGACAGTGTTGGTGACAGGATAGTACTCGGCTTCTTTGATGGAGGCTTTCTACTTGGTGACCTGGAAGAAAGTTGCGCGGTCAAACCATTTGCAAATATGTAGGACAAAGTTTCTTGTTAATGTTTGTTCGATCGGAGATCTTGGTGGTAGGTGTCCTCATGGCATTCAGAGTTTCATATTTTTCTTCATTTCGATGGGTATTTGTAAATTATAAACAATTTGATGATATTTTTTTATTATAGACTAGCGGACGTCACGCGGTTTCACCCGCGTAATTCCCGATCCCGTGGGAGTACGGGAATAAAATATAACCTATGTTACTCGCTGATAATGTAGCTATCCATTGCTGAAAGAACTTTTTCAAATCGGTCCAGTAGTTTTTAAGTTTATTCATTACATACAAAAATACAAATCTTTCCTCTTTATAATATTATTAGTATAGATATAGATAATGAAGTTTATAATTTTGTGATGAATAAATTCTTATACATCTAACATTAGAAATTTTTAAACAAATAATAATATAATAAGACTTAAGCAATTTACAAATTATATGAAAATGAATGTTTTTTATTCATACCTTAGCTATGGGGCAAAGATTCCTTTGGTTCTCTGCGACTGCCACAACCTCTGGCCTGTATTTCTCAGATCTTGATCAAGCCCATGACTGTAACACAACGAAACCAATTTGTAACCTACTATAAGCATACACTAGTCATTGATTGCTATAACTTGAATCTCAGAGTTAAAAAGCTCGTATATATTTTTGATAATCATGGTGTTCATCGTTGCATTTGGTAATCATCATGTTGGAAAACTTAAAATTAAATAAGCTTAAAAAAAAACGCTACGAAGTGGAAAATCTGCGTTTTTCTTTATTTTCTTGATACTAGCAAGTTTATAATCGCATTTTGATTGCTAATAACTAATCATGTTAATCTGCAAAGCATGGGGGTACGCTTACCTCAATAGAAGAAATTACAACAAGGTGTGCCCACTTCATCTGGATTGTGTTGATACCAGCAAGGATGGTGTTGGGCCCGTTTGGTGAAGGCTCATCCTTCTTGGTGACCTGAAAGAAGGTTGTCCAGTCAGAAAATGTGCAAATAAAAGGATGCAGTTTGCTGGTGATGTTTGTTCGATCTGAGATCTTGGTGGTAGGTGTCCTCATGGCATTCAGAGTTTTGTATTTTTCTTCATTTCGATAGATATTCCTAGCTTTAAGTGTTTGTTCATGATTTCAAGTCTTTCTTCATAAATAAAAAGTCATGTTTTGTTTGAACAACTTTCGACTTTAAAAGTAAATATTATTGATATTAGTATATTATACCTTAGTTTGAGAAGTCTCCCTTAGATGCTATTTCCTGGCTACCTGTCTCAGGACTGTGTTTATTTCTCCATCTTGAACAATCCTGAGGCTGTAACATTAAAAGACTTATTTGAAACCCAACATTAATTAAAAAAATTCAAAATTTCATTGTTGCATTTGGAACTAATGTTGGAACACAAAACAAATACCCTGGCCAGGGTAGCCCACGAAATTCAACGTTTTTTGCATTTTGCAGGTCAGTGTCAGGTTGTATGTTGATAAAAATACGATTGACGACCGTAACAAATATGGCTTTACTGAGTTATGATAATTAAAATCATCAATACAGGTTGTATCATTCATGTAACTCGATTGAATGAATTTTTATGAAATAACCATTCATTCGAGTTATATGAACTTAAGAGGGTTGTGTTGATGATTTTAATGATTATAATTCTGTAAATAAATACGTGTTACGGTCGCGAATTATATTTTGTTTAACATACAGCCTCACACTGACTGGCAAATTGCAAGAAATAAAAGATTTGAATTTCGCGGGCTACCCTGGGTTCCTAAATCAAAATAAATATAAAAATGTTGTTATTGTATCAAAAATGGCATCCTCAGATAAAATCTATTGGTGGTAGATGGGTCTTCAGCATGGCTGTATGATAGCAAATAAATCATCATTTCATGCACATTTTTGATATTTTATTGATGGACATAATTTATAAGTAAACAGACATAAAATAACACATACATTTGTGAACACACTGTGTTCTTTTATGTGTTATTTTATGTCTGTTCAGATCAAACTAAATAAAAAGTTTTCTTAGGTAATTAAAAACACGAACCTGTGGTTTTGGAAGTTTAAAAACGAGTTGATCAGAGGCCCCAGTCTGCGCTGGAGTAATCAGTTTTCAAAGCTTTCATATAATATGGTGTCTTCTTTCTAGCACTGACAAAATGAGGAATCGCCGTTTGTTGAGAGATCTGCTGTTTGCCTGCTGTCTTCAAAACATATGTTCCAGTAGTTCTCGCTAGAAGCTGGCTAGCGTGATACCTACATCATTCTGTAAAAAGACATCCTCAACAGACTAATAACTTAACCCAGAGAACAATTGGGAGATTGTTTCTCGCTATCTCCATTAAACCCGAATATTAAACCCCAAATGTGTCGTTTTGTGTGTGTATGAGTATTAGATGTCTGTAGATTCTAAATTGAATTTATAGTTAGACAAAGGGTACAACTGAAACAAAGGGTTAAAACAACTAAAAAGGGTTCAAAATCAAAAGAAACAACAGCAAATTGTTAGGTCTTAAACTTTATTAGGCTTAGCCTTGTTTCTGCGCCAGCTCACGGGCCTTTGCTTTCTCGAGCTTAGCGATGCGCGCATTGGACTTGTTGCCGAGCACGCCGCCGCCCCAGTGCTTGCGGAGCTCTTCGTACCTCTCGTTGAAGTTGGTCTTGATGGCCTCCGTGACCTTGGAGAAGGAGGCACGGTCGCCAGACTCAACCTGAGAGAGGAAATGAGGAAGTGGTGAGTATGGTTCAGATTGGAAACAGATATTGAAGTTATTTTTTGGAATTATGGTCGAATTATCTCTTCACATTACAATAAAGAGCCACATGTTTAAATTGTTTGTGGTTTATGACTTTCTAGAATAATAAAAAAAATTGGAACTTGGCTGAATCAAACAGTGGTGTTCCAGAAATATGAAGGTTGTGTCAGATGGCATCCTCAGATTAAATCTATTGGTGGTAGATAGGTTTTCAGCATGGCTGTATGATAGCAAATAAATCATCATTACACGCACATTTTAGACACATTTCATTGATGGCATCAATTTATAAGTAAACAGATAAAATAATACATACATGTGTGATCGCGACGCAGGTGCATGTCTTGCGGTGGACTAGGGCTCCCAGACGGGACTTGCCCTTCACGATACAGTACGGCACACCCATCTTACGGCAGAGGGCGGGCAGGAATAGAACGAGCTGTGAACAATATTATTTATTAGCTAAATATTAAAAAAAAGAGATAAATGGGAGTTGTCGTATTATGTACCTCAGAGTCAACAATCTTCATGCAGCTAAAAATAATTTATATTTAAAGCCTCAGGTGAAGAAATTCTAACATCATTGCAACTGGTAACCACTAAACAAACTCAATCCTATGACCACTGGCATAATTTTTATCTCAAGAATATTTTTTGCTACAAAAAAAATGTTTATGAATAGAAAAATATTGCAGCTTTGTCTAAACTGCATTACAATTCCAGAGATAGAAATAAAAAGAGTTTTATTTGAGGTTGGTCACATCTTATATTCAGCATTTGACAGAATGAATAATTTGATTGATTTTGAACATTTTTGATGGAACAACCAATAAATGAACTGCCTTTTCTCATTAATAACAAACACAAAAAAAGCTACATATGCTTACCTCAATGGGGTCAACATCATGAGCGATGACCACAAGCTGTGCCTTCTTCTTTTCAACCAGCTTGGTGACAGTGTTGGTGCCAGCACGGATGGTGTTGGGCCTCTTTGGTGGAGGCTCATCCTTCTTGGCGACCTGAAAGAAGGTTGTGCAGTCAAACAAAGTTCTAAGGGAAAGACAAACTTACTAGTTGATGTTTGTTCGATCTGAGATCTTGGTGGTAAGTGTCCTCATGGCATTCAGAGTTTTGTAATTTTCTTCATTTCGATAGATACTCCTAATTCATTTAAGTATTGATATTGATGTGTAGTTGAAAAGCCTAGCCAAAGAATTCACCTTCTACATCCAATATGTTTGGAGTTTGAAATTCTTTAACAGTTATGTTCTCTAAAGAGCAAAGTCAAGAGTAAAGGGTAAGAAAGCCTAGTTCTATGAGAATACTGATATATGTTGCTGTATCATACCTTAGCTTCAGCAGCCTTCTTTAGGCGCTCTTTCCTGACTGCCTCAGTCTCTGGCCTGTATTTCTCCAAGATCTTGAACAATCCCTTGGCTGTAACACAAAAAACCTGTTTGAAATCTAATGTTAGCATAAACTTATTAATTTATTGACATTAGTTGGATTTCAGAGTTAAAAAGCTCGTATATATTTTTTGATAATCATAGTGATTCATCGTTGCATTTGGTAATCATCATGTGAAACCTACAATTATCTACAAAATTACTTCATGACAAAATATTGATAGTTCTTAAGATAATATAGACAAGAAAATCAGTAATTTTATGTTTTGCTCTGCACTTTAAAAGATAAGTTTCATGTTTAGAACTATATTTTAGGTTAACTTTTTTTTATGTACAATGGCATATAATTCCATGACAAGTTTTGGCATCTAAGATTGACTCATTCACTTATGAAGCTTTTGAAATAGAACATTACTAAAAAAAAACTTTTTTTTGTAATTGCTAAAACTCATCATAGCATAAAGCAACTCTTTCAATCTTAGAAACATGAATTTTTAAATGTAAAGGCAAACAAAACAATTTCTACACAGGGTTGAACTTCAGAACATTTCTTCAAACATTAAAATAAGCATGTATAACAAACCTGTGGTCTTGTCAAGTGTCTGGGTGAACTGGTTGATAGGTGGCGGCACCTTGAGCCTGCGCTGAAGCACGGCCTTCTGGCGCTGGATGCGGATGTACTTGGGCCATCTCACGAAGCGGGACAGGTCCCTTGTGGGCTGGATATCCTGGCCTAGGCAAGGATTATTCTAGGTTAGCATCGAAGTTAGAAACTAAGATATGCATGACACAATTATATATTTTGAAGTTTATTTATTATTTATTTAATATGGGTTTGCTCTTGACTCTAGTCTAGGTCATAGATGACAGAGACAAAGTCGACGATGGAGCGAGCTTACCCAGTTTTAGATGAATACAATACAGTCTCTTTTGTTAATGATGTTTTGCCCTATTGATGTTGATATTGTATTGGTTTTGAAGTGATACTTTGTATCTACTGTATAGTGATCAAATTATGTGTTGTTTATCTACAAATTGTAGGTTATGTGTGTAGTGTGGAGGAACTTAGACAAATCAGTGTTAAAAAGCTCGTATATTTTGTAACCACATGGTGATTTCAGATATTATTTTACATCATTTCAGTCCATTATTCTTTAGCGCCAAAATTACAGGTCCACAATACTTTGATTTCAAAAATGGAACATATAGTCTATCACTTTGAAAGTACTTCTGTGAAACACTTCCGCTTCTTTGTCACAAATAATAATAACACGGATATCACCAGAAAACACAAAAGTAAACTTACCAATAGCGAAGTTCTTGGTCCTCTTCTCGAAGAGTGGGTTCACTACCTTCTTGGGCTCAACTTTCTTCACGACCAGAGGTGCGGCCGCTACTTTCTTTCCTACCTTCTTCTTAGGCTGAAATTACAACAACTTTGTCAGCTACAGTCCATGCTAACCGGTTTGGTTCATATAACACGTTGTCTTCAGAGATCTTGGTGATAATATAGTGGTAATCATAGCACTCATTGAAATGTTAACATCATGGTATTAATTTGAGGTTATGTTGAAGCAATTCACCAAAAATCAATTACATTAGCGAATGCATAAGATTTGTGGAGCACTATCGTTTAAAGCTTGAACTATTTAAATGCACGACTCATTAAAAATACCTGAACTTATCAAAATAAAACAGTTTCGACGCCAAAAACAACGACGGTACCACAAACATGTTATGGTGTAAACTTCACGGTAAAATCACTTTGTGTAACGAAAATATTATAAATTACTAAACGCACACGGCTTTTACCTTCTTCTGCACCATCTTGAAAGAGTTTTATTTAAGTGATCTAAAGGCCACGAAAAGATACGTGACCTAAAGTTAACACCAAACGTTCGGCGAAAATGGCCGAACCAAAAAGATTTGACAGCTGTGTGAAACGTCAAAAGTAAATGTGGCCACAGATAATGTATCAGTGTCGGGATCAATCATCTGAAATCTTGCCTTTTGAGACTATTACATTTTAAGAATATTCCGCATTGTGGCGCTGTGTTCACCGTTAGCACAAGTTTTTTTTACCGCTAGCACTAGGTTAGCAAGATATCAAGAAACAAAATCAAATCTTTGAGGGCTTCGCACGAATGTTTTGACGTATAGTAAAGTTAACGTTAATGAATTTTGAATAAAAAACTACAAACCCATAGTGTTTTGGTTGTATGCATTAAAACCAAAATACTATGGGTTTTTAGTTTTCACACGCAACTTGTATCGTACAAGAAAATTAATATATGGTTGGATTTCTAATTGTATTCAGTAACTTATCAGTTCAAAAAAAAATTCAAAAGATTTATATTCATATTTTCATTCGTACACCAACTCACTCTGCCAGGGTTGCGGAATTTGTTCGAAAGAGTCACTGCGGCCCTGGAACGCAAAAGGCTTTAGAAGGAACACGGATGGGTTTTAGTCAGTAAGAGTCTGATATCCGCTCCACCCAGAGCGGAAGAAGTCATTATTTTGATGATTTCCCATCCTTAAAAAAAAACACCAACTCACTATTATTATTCTATCTAATTCTAACTCACTTTATTTTTTGTTAAAATCTGAGCCCTTCAACTGCAAAGTTACTAAATACAATTAAAAGTCAAATTAAACAACAAGAACTTGAGATAAAGTTTTACATACAAATCAGAATAGCATGCTATACGGTGCGTTTTATATATTTGTGAAAAATGACAAAATCCAAATTAAAAATAAATAGGTGACCCATAGCAAGACAATGCCGCGCTTCTAATTTGTAATTGTAGTCTATCGATGAATGCTGGCAACTTCTTGTATAAATATACGAGTTTTATACCGATTGAACCTAATGATTCCATGGGCGGAATCATTAGGTTCAATTTCTAAGACCGAAATTTTATTGAGGTTTTATCATATCTATGGTTCAACTTAAAAAAATATTCATAGAAGCAACACTGTCAGTCCTCTGAAATGCCAGAGTTTTTGGCGGGATTTTTCAAGTGAAGTTCAATATCGTTTTGAATTATTCGCAAATTGATTCGTAGTGGAAATTGTAATGTAAAATTGGTGTAGTTTTGTGTCTCAAGTGTCTATGCAACTCAACAATATGTGGAATCAATGAAGCAGGCGCGACCTCGGTAAGGTACTGCAAAAATGTGCTGCCAATTTGCCATGTTAATCACAAACATGGCGTTTTAATTCAAATACTTAGGTAATTTATTAATGAACATATTATACAGATCAGGATGGTCTATTATGACCCCCAAACTAGATATTTGCCTATATTTTGGGGGTTACAATTGCCACAAGATTGAATTGACGAGATATTACCACAGTTACGAAAATGGATAAGTAGGTACATAATTTAGAACTCACCAAAACAAAACTTTACCTAAAAGCCAAAACTGTCTTGAACCAACATTAAATCGATTAAAACAACAAATATTGGGTACCTATTAATCAACTCACAAATTATGAGATCCCTTAAAATGAAATAATCAGATGTCAAATCAAAACAAGATGTGCCAAGAAGAAATTATCAAGAAATAAAACAAAGTATAGGTAGGTACCTACCTACTTACAGAAAAAAAAATACGATTTGTGTGAAACGGTGATTGAAGTGTGAGTGGTAGGTATTCATGTAAATTAAAAAATGTTTTGGTTCTCCAATTAACTAGGCGATCCCTCCTAAGTGAAGTTTACGTAAACGGGATCGAGTCCGTTTAAAATCATGCACTAAGGCCTCAGTGTTGTTGGTTTTCTAAACTGTGTTGTATACCTGTATCATATCACAGTGCCTATAACAAAATTACGAATAAATTCGGAGTTCAATCAATCAGCCTAGGTAGATTTTTACAACTATATTGGGGTCGGCTGCAGGTTAGTATCGGTATACCGACAGCCTGTCTGACGTCCACAACATAGCAATAGACTCATTTTAAATTTTATGGCTTCTGATCGCGATTATTTGGGATCTTCAAATGCTAGCCGAGACTAACGGCTTAACATAATTTCGTCGAGTGTCGGGATGTAATTGGCACATATATGGACAAACCTAACATCTAAATCAAGCAATTTACGGAAAAGCATAACAAATATACCCAACAATCGGCCTGTCACTGTCTATACAAGATAACCCATTACCCAGCGACGGAATTACTCCAATTTAACATGGAAGCAAAAGCTCAAAACTTAGTTGTGAGCATACAATTCAATTGAGAGCCTTTAGTTTCCTCTAAAACAAATGTTTTATTTATTTCCTTTCTCCACTAAACCTGTTTACTTCGCTTTTACTGTTTACGACCGTCAAATTGAATCACGACTCAATTTTGAAATTTATTTCAAAGAAAATAGGAAAGCGTCAACCGTTTTATAGGTATTACAATAAAATGTTATTTATTTTTAATAAAAATGTACTTTTTATTGAACATGGATTATAAAAAGTATTTGTTTGCTGTTTTAGGTGAGGGTTTTATTTAATAATTTTCAAAAATAAATATTAAACCAACATATATCATTAATAACTTGTCCAAGAAGATTACCGTGCTAAAATTTACACAAATATCCAATTAGAAACCTTTTAAATCACACTTAACATGAATTTATCTGTCAGTTATTTTTTCAGCTTTAATGTCTCTGACTGATGCAGTCAAAGTTAACATGCAGGGATCACTCACCTTCGGCAAAGAAGTCATAGATACAGTGTCACATTACATGCGAAGAAACTTAAAAGACGGGTCTGCGAGACGATCTGTAATTCCTAATCAAGACGCTGATGTCCTATTTCTGATCATCCAATCTTCATATATATGTAGAGGCCTACATTTGTGCGACGGTGTTTTAGAAAAATTCTTAAACGAATACATACTGGTACAAACTAAATCCATAGAGGCCATTCTTAAAGGAATAATTTTTCAAAACGAAATCGACCACGAGAGCTTCATATTCGAAGAGGAACTTAAGAAATGTGTGGTAGAAATACGAAAAATGATCAGAAATATTAACTCAAAAGTGGAAGAAAACAACCACGCTTTCGCATGGACTGAAGTTATTAAAAAAATAAGTGTAATGTTCCAAACAGAAGCTATTGTGTTTGCTACTGAAAGAATAGAAGGCACTCCGGCTGATTTGAACGAAGTTAAGAAGAAATTGACGCAGAAATTCGTCGTGGCTTCTGTAATAATTGAAGGGAAGTATGAAAGCAAGCTCTGCGCGGAATACAACATTTGCGCCAAAACTTATGAATGTACGAAAGCCTTGCACACTTTATTGGAATCTTTTAAAGAGATGAGCAACGAAAATGTGAAAATCTTCCTTCGTTATGTATCGGAGACGTTAATGGAAACCAAATTTTACGAGCAAATGAGCGAAGTAACTGCGAATGAGCTGCAAATTATATTGAACGATATGGCGTACTCTGATAGTGTCCCGTCGAGAGAAGTATTACTGTCTATACATACAACTGTTGCAGAGAGACTGGCTTCTCTAGAGTCTAAGAAGCATAGTATAAAGGCCAGAGACACAGAGCTAGTGCATGGGATTTTATCAGATTTGGATCATGCGTATGGTAAACAAAGTGTTGTCGATCCTTTCCATGCGTTCATGAGCAGTTTCTTTGAATGGCTGAGGACTGGTGTTCGTTTGGGACCCTCGATGCGCACGCTGCTTAAAGATATAGCCGAACAAATACATAAACAATCAGTTGACTTGGTATTGAAGCTTACTAACGAAGTACGAGTGTTTTTAGAATTAACAGTCGACCCGGAAAAGTAAAGTTTTTCTTTTCTTGACTGGTTTTTTATTACGAGTACCGTTATCGGATAGTTTTACGAGTTGTGAGTGTGACGCATGTTGGTGTGTGCCAGCATGATTTAATGATTTTCCTTGACAGCGGTTCGGCTACTTCGGGTACCTACATCTTTTATGTCGACCGTTCCTACATGAGTCGGCCAAAAAGTTCCACGATCCAGTTGTTCAAAGTTTCGGTGTGCAGTTAATAGGTAGGCAGCAAGTAGGTAATAGGTAGTTTCTACATCCGTCAGATTCTCATCATGTTGATTAGACGAGTTTCTCAAAGTCACAGTCACAAGAGAAATATACCTAATGAAAATTCAAGAGACAGCGATTAGTATAATGCGACACGTATAGTATACATATTTTCATTAAACCTATTTCTCAAAAATCGAACGACTATCAAATTTGGAGTTTAGATAGCACCCATCCTATTTCTGGAAGTATTTTTATATTGCTACTTGAAAGAGTAGATAGATTGAGTCTATATGCTGATCTGAGATCTGTGATTATTTTTCAGTTTTCTATCAGGAATTTCACAGTAGCAGCACGGAGTCTGGATATGTGCTCGAGTGATGGCAATAGGCTCGCCCTCTACTCTACTAAATGGGACTTAAAAATAAATGGAGAATTGTGGCTGTCCCATAAGTACACCATAACCTTAAAAAAAAAACAACGGGTTGCACTCCGGGAGATTTGAACATTAACGTTGTCCATTTTTGATATTTTGGAATGGTTAGGGAATAATTTCGCACAAATTGCTTTAATTACTTACCAGTATTTATGTGGTAAAATACAATAATCATTTATTGCGCTATAGTACACAAACATGACAATTTATATTACATTAAAATTTTAACGTCACACTCACATGTCCTCACGCGAGTTTAACATTTTTTACCCATCCCGAAAAGTGCACAACGCCGCTAAAGAAGTTTTCACTTTATAAAAATGCTATAATGTTACTTTATAAAATTTCTCCTCACAAATTTGCTAGGAGATGATATTATACCTGCCCTGCAAGAATTTGTTTATGAAATAATAGAGAACAGATTAAATTCTAGCTAGATATGTGAAGAAATATGACAATAATGTGTTTCCCTTTGCGCAGAGAGCGTATTCCATAAGTTTATGCCATGTTTAAAATAAAGTAGGTGATTTTTTTTTAAGCATTGGAAATCATCAAATGACTCCTTTCCCGCCTGGGGGGATTGGAAGGGAGTGTCAGACTCTTACTGACTAAAACCCATCCGTGTTCCTTCTAATGCCCTTTGCGTTCCAGGGCCGCGGTGACTCTTTCGAACAAATTTAGCCAGTCAACATGGTAGTTGCTATACTGGGCTGTCTGGTCAGGGTCCGTCTGAGCTAGCTCCCTACAAATAGTCGGGTATAAAGATGTGAAGGAGGGTTATGTTCTTTGAAAGAATGTACATTAATGCAATTTATTTTTCTTTTGTATGCAGTGATAGCGCTTCACGTCTTGTCTGGGCTTTAAAACATGATGTTTTTTCTCAAATACCAAATAGCAACATTATGCAAAACACAGTCGAATGTCCGAAGTTTTATCTCCAAGCTGCATTTTAAACGTTCAGTCTGCGAGTTAGCCAACTTTGTTTGTTTAGTTGTAGCAATATGTCCCCCTGTTCGGTCTAGACCGCTACTTTTTAGTTTAAAGCTCAGTTTATAGCCCTGGAGGTCATCGTTTGTTTAACTCGATGTATAGCAGTTAAAGTTTTAGTTGCTGTTTTAACTCTGAAAGCTTAACAGATGTTGCTCCACATAGGGAAAACTACTCAGTTCAAATGATAAATGATATTTATTTTCTAAGTAGGTTAAACAAGGTTGCGGGATTTTTTTCGAAAGAGTCACCGCGGCCCAGGAACGCAAAGGGCTTTAGAAGGAACACGGATGGGTTTTAGTCAGTAAGAGTCTGACACGCCCTTCCGCTCCACCCAGAACGGAAGAAATCATTTGATGATTTCCAATCCTTAAAAAAAAATAGGTTAAGCGTAACACTTACTTAGGTACACGTCAATATTTTTGAGTAATTTTTAAACTAAATGATCCAGCGTTTTCTAGCTGAATACCCTGAGAAGAAACACCGAAACAAACTCAGAGGTCAAAGTCTCTTTTAAAGTCCATACAATCGTACTGGTCAAATCATATGAGAACCACGTAGATTAATGTCTGAAGTGGTCTTTTGAGGGAAGTACCACACAAATTTGAGTGGACCTGTCCAGACAGTGCAAGCATTTGTCAGTTATCGTGTAGCTCAAACTTAGAACTTTAAGGAGCTTAACGATTTGACGAATCATACCAAAGTAAGGACATTTGGGTAGGCTGCATAAAGAACTCAAACTGCCAGACTAACATGAAATTAACCCCTAATATTGCGATCTACATTCACAATACGTTATATGAGAACGATGCAAATCAGTGTCTGAAATGGTCTTTTAAGGCAAGAACTACACAGATTTGAGAGGACCTGTCCAGTCAGTGCAAGCCTTGGTCAGTAGTCGAGTTGCTCAACTTAGAACCAATAAGGAGTTCAACGAATTTAAAAAAGGACATTTGAGTAGGCCACAAAAATACTTGAAATAAAAAAGAAAAAAACCCGTATAGTCCTCATATTCACAATAATGAATTTAAAATAAAATTAATAAATATATATTATATCAATACTTTAAAAAGAAGGCATTCATGTCAAAAAGTATACAGAAATGCGAATATAAAAATGACAATGTGTAATAATAAGAGAATAATAGGTATAAAAAAGCAAATATAAACATTGGGCCATGTACATCATCGAAGCAGCTCAATCCCAAGCCTTTTTATCTTCAAGATAGTACCAAGTTCAACCAAGTATTTTATTTAAGTTCTATACTTCATTAGTTGATTGGAAGACCAGCGTCAGGCAGCATCTGTCTGGCAACATTACATGATGAAATAATGGTTTTTGGCGCAGTTGTGAGGCATACACTATGTTTTTTATTTGTGTGTGCGTATATTATCGATACCAGAAGTATCAATTGATGTAAGGTACATTTACCCAAAATGCCAAAATAGCCCTACGACAATTAACGTAAGGTTCATTAACGCAAAATGCCAAAATGTCCTTTACGTTAATTGATACTTCTGGTATCGTTATGTGTGCCTACTTAACCTCATGTACTGTCGTCAAATAAGTGTTCTACTTTCTGTCTTTCCAGGTGGAGATTCATATCAAATATAATTATGAATCCGCTCTGGTGTGAACAGTGTATTTTGCCTATTGGAGGCCCTGGGCATGGAATAATGAGGCCCCTATGACTTTGTCAGAGGAATATTTTGCTGAAACAGGCGAAAAAAAAACTAACTATCCAGAACAGAAAATCATTTAGCAATTACAAGTTAGTGCTTCAAAACTAGGCTACGTTAGATTTTCTTGAAATTAATATATTTATCAGTCATAGGTTTGTGATCTGGCAGAAGCTAGGGGGCCCATCGATCGCAAGGCCCGATGAAATGTAGTGCTGTTCACAAGCAAGCCGATCCTGTGCGACCTGATAGAAACTACTGAAAGCGCCAAACTCGTAGCCGAATTCCGTTGCCGTCGACATGCCAAGAAGACGAATTATTTCCAGGTCAAACACTTCAGACAGATAGATACGTACTTCTCTGTCGACTAAGTAAACCAAATAACACTAACAACAGAACTTACAAGCACAAACACATTAATGCTCCTCCATTATTCCCAAATTCACACGAAACTCGAAACTTTACCAGCCATTATCCACCTTCGCCGTAACGCCCCAATTCAGTTACCTGCGAAGTTACGATTTACATTAAAAACTTTATTATTCAAGCTTTGTCGCCTCAATGTAGTATCTAATGATGAGACCTCTGAAATGGCTGGGGTATACGCAGAATGACTGGCTAAACTGGCAACGACATTTAAAATAGATTAAGATTTGTCGTCAATCAAAATGTTCTGTTGTGTAGTTTTGTGCTTGAAAATTTATCCATCTTTATAGGTTTTTTTTTTTTGGTTCTCGTACTTATCAATATCTTAAATCTGCGTACTTACCGGTGTTACGGCCCGAAATGTAACATTCGCTGCGAGCATGTGATGATACGCCGTGTTCTAAAATCCGTGTAAAACAAAAGACGAATCATGTTCGTGGTCGTTTCCACGCACTGACTGCACCAATGCTCGCTTTGTAACATGTTACATTACGCCTTACCGGGCTGCACCGGCCAGTACCTTAATATTTTCCCAATGAGTGTATTCGTTTATGTTCTTTACCTTTTACCAGTTTCATCACAAAATCTAAGCAAAGCTCAAAGCTTTGCTGAGGTCTACTTTATTCTAGAATCGGAAAGGAGTCTGCTTATACACTGGTTGCAGACAACTGTGCAATCCTGCAGTCTTGTCTATGGCAGGCCTTGCTCTTTAATCTAAAGTAGAGCTACTTTATCAGGTTACCGACACAGCCCGAAGAATTACGAAACTTAATCCAGTGGCCAGAGCACATTGCTCGCAGAAACGATGGTCGAGGCGACCGCAAGGTTCTGGAGTGGTGACCGCGTACCGGAAAACGCAACTTTTGAAGGGCTCGAACAAGGTGAACCGGTCACCGGTGAAACCCGCGAGTATCCGCTGGCATATGCCTCTCCCAAGCGTCGCAGGCCAGCGGTGGTTGTCTTTCAGCTGAATAATGATGGTGATGAGCTATCTACAATACGCCAAGTTACCAGGATCTCAGCGTCCATCTGCAGCTAAAAATTTCACAGTCCAAGTCTTACAAAAGCCATAATGGACCACAAACAGTGTTTTTGTCCGTCATCCGTCGGGTTTAGCCGTCAGTTATCGTTACTTAACAGTTAATTACGCTCGGGACACGGGTATGTGGGTAGGCAGACACATAGATACATAATGGATGCGTGTGTTGATTATACTAGGCCTGGTTTAGAATGTTATTAAAATTCAATTGAAATGTATCGAGACTATAAATGTAACGTATAGATACGTCATTGGAGTAGCTTCATAAAAATGTGAGCCCCTTGCGTTTTAGTAAGTTGAGTTTACGAAATTGCAAGTAAGTAAAACAAGTAGGTATTACCTAAATTATTACCGGTGGAATCAAATCTAATGGTGGCTTAGAATATTCTGCGAGTCACTGTAGGTACAGTACTTAGCAATTTTCACGAGATGGGGGGTGAGGCATGCGAGACGCACAGGACTTGTAGATGTGGGGACACTTCAGGGAGGTCCACGTTCAGCAGTCTTTTGGCTGAAATGATGACGATGCAATACCTAGGTATATCCTATGAGTACCTAGGTATATCATACCCGTTTTTTTTGGATGAGAAATCATCAAATGACTTCTTCCTCGGGGTGTTAGTGGAAGGCAGTGTTAGACTCTTACTGACTAAAACCCACCCGTGTTCCTCCAAATACCTACCCTTTGCGTTCCAGGGCCGTGGGAACTCGAACAATTCCAGAACAATTAATTATAGGTAAGTTCCTATTTACGATGATTTATAATCGAATTGAGAAGAATCTCAGTTTGTTCTATTCTCCAGCTAAATATCTTTGCATTTCATTGGAGATAATTTAAGCGAGTGGGTGCCTCATATTTGCATTGCAAGTTTTACGAAGTCCATAAAAATATTACTGTGAAAATTTGTCGGACTTCAGAAGAACTGTTAAGCTGGGGTCACATTATCGGGCGAATATTCGTGTTGCGTTGTCGCGATCGTATTCACAGGTATACGCGTTGTTCTTGTCTACATAAGCAGTCAAGTTGTAATCGCATTTCCACTCGAAGTCTGGCATGCGACTGAAGCGGCGAAGTGTAGCCATTCAAGCAAATATTATCACGAGAAAACCTTTGGATGCGCGCCGGCTTACCGACAGTGCCGCGATAAGCATTCTTATTCGCCAGTATTCATTGCGATTCGACGAACTGCTCGGCCACATTTGTCACGATTACGTGAATATTCGCATAATCCTGCTAATGTAGCCTCAGCATTAGAAAGGTAACAAAATGTTAATAAAGAAGGGCCGGGTAATTCAAGAAATCCGTGTCATTACCTTATTTCTAACTTTGACTGTACCTAGGGTATGTTACAATCAGCGAAGTAATTACCTACTAATTAATTAATAAAAGTTTTTCCCTCGCTTTATATTAGCTGAGCGAATTGGAGAAATGACTGAGTAAGTATGAGAAAAGTCAATCCCTAGAGCCGGTCGATTCTGTAAACATGTCGAAGTGAGGCTTGGTTGAAGTGATCAAGAGGTGAGCTGTCAATCCATATAATCAAGATGTAATGACAGCTCACTCCGTGATCACGTGACATCTTTCTGGTGCTAAGCATCTCTGAGCTGAACTGCGGACAGACAGACAGACATGGCGAAACTATAAGGGTACCTTGTTGACTACGGAACCCTAAAAAACACCTTTTCTGATACCTAGGCTTCTCTTTCACTGGAGAGGCGCCACGGCGTCCTCACTTTCCGCCTGACGCAGGTACTTACCGGACACGACTGTTTCGGGAGGTACCTGTTTCGGATTAAGCGGGAGGACACGCCCGGGTGTCAGCACTGTGAGGATCGCCCGGAGGACACGGTGGAGCATACTGTGGAGGCCCTCTGCCCTGCTTGGGCGAAGCACCGCCGTGTCCTCATCGAGGCGATCGGCGGCGGCGACCTCTCGCGTCCGGCCCTGGTTGAATCCATGGTCCGAAGCGAGGAGGCTTGGGAAGCGGTCACCTTCTTCTGCGAAGCAGTAATACCGAAGGAAAAGGCAAGGCCTTCGCCCCAACCGCCGCTACAGGAGAAGACGCCCCGGGCGTCGGGAGTCGCAGGGCGATCCCCGGCCACCGTAGGCGCGGGCCTGCGGACGGCGAGCGTTGGGTGGCTCGCTGTCCGATCACCACCAGGCCCGGGTCGATGGCGCGTCGTTTCACGCGCGCCTCAAAAAAATGTCAGCATAGAAGACGGGGCCCGCTAGGGCCATAGTCTGCCAGGGTTGTGGAATTTGTTCGAAAGAGTCACCGCGGCCCTGGAACGCAAAGGGCTTTAGAAGGAACACGGATGGGTTTTAGTCAGTAAGAGTCTGACACGCCCTTCCGCTCCGCCCAGAGCGGAAGAAGTCATTTGATGATTTCCCATCCTTAAAAAAAAGGCTTTTTTTTTCAATCTGCGCTATCCCACGCAAACATTACAATTGATAATGCTGCAATACCTACTAAGGACAACCCTTATAAAGTGATAAGTGCACGTGACACGCATCTGATTATCCTAAAATTCCCAGTATTACCTCTAAAACTGTTTCCCCAAACGCTGCGGTCTTTATGTAAGTTACACTGAGCTCTAGAGTCGCAATCAGGAGACAATATCATTAGCCGGCCACTTTGATCTCGTGGGAGGCTGATATTAGCTAAATGTATGGTCCTACCGGAGAGAAACGAGGTAATTAAGTTTGTAAACGTTGCACTTAGAATGACACCCACTTACGAACCTACCTAATGTAAAAAAACATGAGTGAATAGGTGCTTTATTTCAATAACAGAGAAGCCCTACAGGATATTGAATTACTTAATTGTTGTACCTACATTTATAAACAACCAAAAATATTTTTTTCGCCAGGTGTTAAACAATTACTTACAATAAGTAAGTACCAACGTAAATTCGAAAAAAATGTAAATTACCTCTAGTTCATAAAACGTACAAAATGAAATACAGTAGGTAGGTAGGCCCATTCACCCGTGCCAGCCAAACCTTGGGCTTGGTTGGAAAGGTAATAAAATTATTTATTAACAAACTTAATTTCGCCAACCATATTATTTTATTCAGAAGAGCGACTCGACCTACATTTCAGACCTGCCGTTCGATTCTGTAAACATGTCGAAGTGAAGGGTTGGGTGAAGTGATAACGAGGTGAGCTATTAATCCATATAAGCAAGATGTCACGTGATCACGAAGTGAGCTGTCATTCTATCTTGATTACATGGATTGACAGTTCACCTTGTGATCGAAGTGATCCAACCCTTTCACTTCGACATGTTTACAGAATCGACCGGCTGATGTGAATCTATAAAACTTCGGCTATGAATGATTGAATGCTCTACATTTTATTTTTATAAAAAAAATTGAAACGTCTCGATTCGTATGAAGAGAACTAGTGAAAAAACTGTTAACGGTTCTACTGTTAGAGACCCATGTTTAATAAAACAATACGCAATTAGGTAGTACGTCGATGAGTTCATAATTTTCTTGCCCTTATCTTAATTGTTTTGGGGTCGACATAACATGTTTTCCTTCATCTAAGTAGGTACTTCTGTATCTGGGTAGTAGTCAACCCATAAAGTCAACTTCTTTCTAGCCCTAAGTATAATTTTTTACACGCTCCATCCAGCATTTATTTGCTCTTTCACATTGATAGTCAAAACATTCCTCACACTATATTGGATGCAATTAGTGTGTAATTAACAACCTATAGTGTCATTTTCCACATCAATAAATGGAAAGCATTTCTAATTCTAGCCATTCGCAAAACATTATTTGTAAACGAAATAGTAGGTATCTACATTATACGTATAATATGTCACCGGAAATATAACATACTTAAGAAAAAATAGTTTACGATTTCACGTGATATTTTACAATCTTACGGCGTTTGCAATTTTTCGGTAACATGTAGGTACATCGGAATTGCTTTGATAACATAACACAGTAGTTTTAATAGGTACCTACCTACCTAATTTTATACCGAGAACATTGAAAGGGATTGAATCCGAGTCTAGAAATCTTTCCTCTTTACTTTATATTTTTCGATAAAAGGCATTTTACGTAGCCATTTTTACCTAACAATACCCACATACGAACCGGAACTGTTGAATCGCGATCAATTTAATTTGGCTACAAATTGCTCTCTGAAGCGTCACTGTATATGGACAATGCTGTGAATTCCAATATCACCAAAGATTACGTAGACAGAAGGGCTGTAGGTTTATTACACTAAAATTGCAGTACCTTAGTATTCAGAGGTATTCCTGAGGTATTCCTCGAAGCGCTCCCGTTTTGAAACGCTCCCATCTAAGCGGTCCCGTTTTGTTCCTGCAAGCGCTCCCAAAAGGAGCGCTTCGAGGAACGATTAAAAATATTAAAATTTATTTCCTCGAAGCGCTCCCACGTTTAAAAATAGGGAAAAGCATGAAGTAAACGTAATGAATTATATCGATAATTTTTAAAAACTCATGTGTGCATCATCAACATCGAAGTTGCTTAACCAAATTACGAAATTGAGAGAATAATATCTTTTTGCTTTCGGCACTCTTATGTGTATACAAGGACCAATGTTATTGTGTATTCAAAGAGGATGTTATAAATAAAACGCATAGATATACTTAATATAAATTATATACGTATAATAATCACATTGCAGTAGGACCTACATAATAATTACAAGAGTACTTTGTGTGTACCACTGGCGACTAGCTCCACGCCACGGNAAGGACCAATGTTATTGTGTATTCAAAGAGGATGTTATAAATAAAACGCATAGATATACTTAATATAAATTATATACGTATAATAATCACATTGCAGTAGGACCTACATAATAATTACAAGAGTACTTTGTGTGTACCACTGGCGACTAGCACCACGCTACGGTACTGTGACGTCATACGCATTAGCGAGTCTGCCAGCGCGACTGAATATTTTTCGAAACTTTAAATGCTTATAAAATAAAAACTACTGGGTATTTTTGAGAGAAACAAAAAGTTGTTAACTTGTATCCATACAGGCTATATTATGACAAACTTTCAGGCGATTTGGCAAAGTAACATTCTCCATTACAAATAGGATAATTTGGTGGACTAAAGTATTTACAATAAAACAAAAAAAAAAAAAAATTACCAAACCCACAGAACAGTAAAGAAGGTTTCCTTCTTTACTGTTCTGTGACCAAACCCGTGCGAAGCCGGGACGGGCCGCTAGTTGTATATTATAACAATTTGTTCTACTTATTACCTAGTTATTATCGATAATTTCAGTTAGTATAGTCCCATCTCTATCCGAAAGTTAATCATGGGAGCGAGCGCTTCGAGGAAATAAATTTTAATATTTTTAATCGAGGTATTCCTCGAAGCGCTCCCATTTTGAAACGCTCCCATCTAAGCGCTCCCGTTTTGTTCCTCCAAGCGCTCCCAAAATGAGCGTTTCGAGGAACGATTAAAAATATTAAAATTTATTTCCTCGAAGCGCTCCCATGATTAACTTTCGGATAGAGATGGGACTTTTATCGCCCGAATACCAAATTATAATATTAAAAACGAGCAAATATTTTTATCCAACA
Organism: Mamestra configurata; assembly: GCA_002192655.3. Classification (NCBI taxonomy): domain Eukaryota; kingdom Metazoa; phylum Arthropoda; class Insecta; order Lepidoptera; family Noctuidae; genus Mamestra; species Mamestra configurata. The sequence continues at coordinate 22,090 of NDFZ01004175.1, forward strand.
ACAATCTCGGAATCACCTCCCGATTCTGAGTTTGTTTTTGGATAAAAATATTTTCACACAAAATTCTAATACATTAGCCGAATTAAAAATATAAATTAAACAAGAAGTTTGGTGAAGCATCATATGCTCGTAGAACCTACAATCTATTCAACAAAACTGGCCGATATTTCGTGAAAAAATATCTGACGCCATTTATGATTGAAAAAAAAAACAAATTCAAATAAAACGAATCTGGCATCTTATTTTATTCAGACATCTAGTGGCCATGCTCTTAGATTTAATTGACCAAAGAGGATAAGAATAGTGCTGTATAAAAAATACGAAGCTATAAAATAGATTGGATCCGATAGCGAAAACATTTTCCAGTTATGAACATGACATTTATGATATTATTTCTTTGGTTAAAAATAAACACCAAAGCATTATCTACTGCATGTGTTTTTAATCTGTGTTAAAATAACTACAGTGTTGAATGTAAATTAATTACTGGAAGAACAGAGTGGGTACACGGTATTGCGCTCGCATTATTCATGAATCAAGTCCGAAAATGAGTAGGTAATGTCGGGATGTTTGTTAATCAGATACTAGTCTGTGTGAAAATTACAGTGCCACACAATTTTAAAACTGGTAGCAGTAGCAGTTTAGGTAAGCACTAACATTTCTTTAGTTTTTATTTAGTTTCACTTGTCCTGTTGTCTGTCAGTAATCACACTTGCAAGTTAAATTTGACACACTTTCCCGGTTTTGCACGCATATGTATATCGCGTGACAATGCAATATTATGATGACATGGAGCTGATCTGATGATGGAGCTGGAAGGTGGCCACAGGAACTCTGTAATGGAACGACGTAACCCCATCGAGTTTGGACTCGTTTGATTCGTCTTGACGAGTACTTTGTCTCTAGATAGTATCCATGGATGATAGGAAGTCCGTAATAAAACGACACAATCCCATCGAGTTTGGGCTCGTTTTTAAATTGTTCGACAGCTAGAAAGTTCCAGTGAAGCCATGAATTTTTCCTTCAGTGTAATTCTGAAATGGCAGGATTTCACTCATTCTAAAATAAATAGAGCATTTTAGGGTACTCTATTGCTTTTGAAGATTATAAAGTAGGTATGTCTTCGCAAAATACTATACAAATCTCTATTTTAGAGCACGGTTGGCAACCCTAAGCATAGGTGGTACTTTTTACCATCGGCATGGGCTTCTTCAATGACGCCATTCTAGGAGGGATACCTAATATCGCCAACTTGTCACCTTTTCATTTACTTACAAAGATACCTTGTTATGCATGAAAGATTCACTGACAAAGAAATGCATTATCTAAAGTAAGTATACAATTAGAGTAGACCGGTGTCAAAAAGTTAAAAATCTTAACAAAATATGAGGCCATTGAATTTACTCAAAAACCATTTCATCATTTTATACAGTTAAAAAATTAAAGCTGGCTCACATTTTAATAATTGAAAAATGAAAGTAACATTCCGAGGTAGGTGGTATTCGATTTCTGTTTTCAGCAGATCTCACACATGAAAATTATATTCGGCCTTCGTCGGAACGTCGTAAAACACGCGATATAAAATATAAGGATTCCTTGTATTATCGCAGAATGTGTGAGTTTTCCTCCCGTAATTGAATAATTCAAACGTTATCCGTATGTAGGTAGTTCTGAGAATCTAAGATAAGTATAAACAAGTATTTCAGCTTGTTTTATTAAAACGCAGTGTTTTGTTCTTTGTTGTTTTCCTTTTACTAAGACATTACAGGATATTTCTCCTTGAGGATTATAGTTTTCAAGGAAAATGTAGATATCTTAATAGTTTTTCGGACTTTCTGAAAAGTCTCTAGAGATACGGGAGGAACTTTGAAAGTTTATAAAGCTTTTATCATATACCACAACGTAGTTTTGTCGAGTACCTTTCTAGCTCCTTACTTGAAATTTTGTAAAAATATTATTTTATTTGTGCCTGTGTTCAATTTTGAATGAAATTACACCGAAGAACGACCCTTTAATCCTTCCTAATCACAGAGTAGTGGTTATATAGTCTTTGTTCCTAAAACATACAATTCTTCCGTTAGTGACTGACAGACAACGCACAGCCGAACCTACTGGTCGTAGAAAGCTGAAATTTGGCATGTAGGTAGGTTGGTTATTTGGGGGGTGTAGGAGAGCACACAGAGAGGATCCTCCTAAATTCCTACGGGAACGGGAAAATACGGGAGATGCACGTACGAAGTCGCGGGCAAAACGTGTGAGAATTACGAAGCATTTTATTGCAGCTCGCATTCGCTAACTACTTATCAGTAACTCTTCTGATATCCTTACATTTTGAAATAGATTAGAGCTGAGTTTTTTTTTTAAGGATGGGAAATCATCAAATGACTTGTTCCACACTGGGTGGAGCAGAAGGGAGTGTCAGACTCTTACTGACTAAAACCCATCCGTGTTTCTTCTAAAGCCCTTTGCGTTCAACAAATTCCGCAACCCTGGCAGTAGCTGAGATGATTGCGACTTGAATTGGAACGCTTTATAAGAACGAGGATTGGCCTTCAGAACTTTTATCACTCGTTACTCACAAACCCTTACAAAGATTACTATTTAACTTCCTCTCTAACCCACCTTAACGACCCATCCTTTCTCTAAGGAAAATCTGGGAAAAATACGTTCCTTTTATCTTAAACGCTACTTAAACTTGTTAAAACATTTATATCTAAGAGCAAATCTCGTTAGCTGGCTGCTGCAAATCTCGGCAAACGTCTCAAAGTGGACGCAAATTGGATTGCGACATCCCACGGCGTGAGGGAGGGGGAGTAGGGGTACCCACTTGTACATGTACAACCTGTCAGTTACGATGGAGAGTAGTTGGGTGGTAATGTTTCTTTACACTTGACTTCATCATCATCATCATCCAGCCCGACTTCGCCCACTGCTGAGCATAGGCCTCTCTTCTCTTGTGCCAATCCCTACGTTCCTGTGCCAGTCCTTATCCAGGTTCTACCCGCGATGGCAACAATGTCGTCCGCCAACACTTTTTCTTCCAGTCCTCGGGCGCCACTCGGTCACTGCCTTACTTCACCTATCATCGCCGCGCTTTGCCAGGTGTCCTGCCCAGCCTCATTTTAGTTCCGCAATTCGTTTTCCGATGTCGAAAACCTTCGTACGTCTTCGTATTTGACTTCATAATTCGAGATAATTTTAATTATTCGCCTAAAATATTTAAAAAAAATCTTCTCCACGCAGACGATTTCATGGTTACTCCAACTACTGCTTTTCCAATAAGTTTTACCTTAGTCTTCCAAAGTTTCATGTTGTACAATTTAGGTACCAAAAAGAATAATATTACTGAGTTCGACTTTCGTCTTCCCAATACGCCAATGAATAAAAATAAAATATTTTGGGTAACGATGGAATTATTTCACAATATGGAGTTGTTTGTTCCAAAACTTGATGATTACTACTTATCTACCTAAGTATCTACTTATTAACCTAAAAAAAACATATTAAATGGGCGGGCTTTGTATAAATTCTAGGTATCGTTAACCTACGTTAACCCACTGCATTCAGGTAAGTACTTAGTTAAGTACCTGAAAACAGTTTGAGAGCCATTTATTTTTATACCAAATACTTAGATGTCATATTTCCTGCTCTCCTATTAACTAAGCCAATGAACTAAAAATAACTTCGTAACTTTTTCCTAAAACTCTATTAATGTTAAAGTACCCAAAGAAAATAGTTTTAAAAGTAGGGCAGCTAAAAAGGCTCAAGATGAAGCAGTCAATTCTGATGGCCGAAGTTTTTAAGACCGTCTTTTTATAAGTCGTTATTCTAGTTCTTATTTATAGGAATGCCAGAAACTGCTATATTCTCGGGATATGTTTGAAGTTTCCATTTCTTTGTTTGTAACCATAGACTTATAGAACTGGAGAGCGCATTACCGTCACAAAATTTAAAATTAACGTAGCCACCTACTAAGGCCAAACAATTTACAGAGGTAACCATTGACTTTAAAAGAAGAAATCACAAAAGTGACTGCCTTACCTGAAGAAAGAGACGAAGTGATTGTATCTCTTTTCGTATTCGGTCGCTGTGGTCGTCCATACCGACAGTGAATTGGCCCTCGTTACTTCGAAGTGATGAGGGCCAATTCTGCTCATTTGTTACACACAAATAAATACACTTATGAAATTTGTCCCACATGTTAAGAATCAACGGACATTTACAAAAACTCTGCAATTCAACCTCCTTTTTTTGAAGTCGGTTAAAAAGGACTGAAAAGTTCCAAACAGGTCAGTTTTCAAGCAGTTTGATAATGTTATTGGCATCTGCATCAGGTTGAAAAGAGTTAAAACTGTGATGAACTAAAATAAACGGTCGCTTAGACGACTCTGATGCTAGGTACCTCATTTTGTTAAAATTGACTTCTGTCCAAAGAAATAGACATAGGTACATACATACACTCGAAATATATTATCCTCCTGGGACAGTCAATCAGACGCAATAATAATAGTAGTTAAAACCTGTGGCCGCACGTTAGCTCTGTTTCGCTCGAACCTCTGGCCGCACGATAGCTCTGTTTCGCTCGCGCTTTTCTAACACTTTTCCCTTGACAGCCAAACAGGAAAATAAGAAATGCACACTCTAGTTCTATACATTCTATGTTAGTAATACAAATCCTTGGAAATAAAGGAATTGTCATCGCCACTCGAAGCAATTTGCAAGTGATCGAAAATTCGTTTGACATGTGTCAAAGTAAATGGTGGAAATAATGGAATATGTATCGATAGAAAGCTTTTGCTTATTTGAATGTTTCTGTCGCATGCCACGTATGACTGTTATATCGTTTTGGGCACCGACAGCTGCTTAATATACTTAGGTAGTTAGGTATGTACTTCCGCAGTTACCTCTTGTTTTTAAATTGGGTTCCTGTTCCTAAGGTTCTGTAGGTTCCACGAAATATTTATAAGGAATGAAATATGAAAGAAGTTATTTTTCATATCTAGTGACGTTACGTAAAAGTTAGTTATTTAAGTACTTAAAGAAAAGTTTCTGAAATATAATGGAGAATTGGCAAAAATAGAGAAGTAAGTTACCTATGTTTTTGCCTGCCTGACGCTTAGAAAAAATCGGACTAGGTATCTAATTGTTTGTTTTTGAATTAAAAAATTCTTTAGGCGCTTTGAGCACTTTCTGGGTGAACAAAAATCATGGAACTCGCGTCATCGTCGCTTTTTCGCTTAGTTTTCACTTCTATCGGCCGTCCCCAAAGACTGTTTTTCAGTGCAGTCCCTACTTACATTGAAAGTACGTTCTAGATTAGAGGACATTGCGACATGTTACATTAGTAATTTAATCAAGTAGAAAACATAATATAGACTACAAAACTACGGTTAAAAAATAAACAATTGTACCGAGTAGGTATGATATAACTGTACCCTAGGTGAAAGGAGATTACGTAGTACATCTAGATAATATTCAAGGCTACCAGTTTCATATTTACCCAAACGTTGGCCTTGTGTATTAAGTCCTTGTCTCGTGGAGGCTATAAAACAATAGATAATTAATTACTACGTCCCGACACGTCCTTGAGAGTTCGCGTGCATTTAATGCAGTATTCGTAGTTACACAGGAATAAACGAGCGCCATTCAGGGGCGAAAACTTTTTGATATGCATACGGGCGGACCTCATTGTGCAATTTATTTATTCGCTTCTGCCAGCGGTTTCAGCGACGTGAAATGGGTTTACTTTTTACTACTAAGTTACTTCTTATAATTTCAGCTATCTGCCAGTAAAAACCCCGTCAAAATCGGTCCAGCCGTTTCGAAGATCTCGCTTTTTTTACTCATCACAGAACAGCCGGTCGATTCTGTAAACATGTCGACCACGAGGTGAGCTAGCAATCCATATAATCAAGATGTCACGTGATCATGGACTAAGCTGTCATTCCATGTTGATTATATAGATTGACAGCTCACCTCGAGATCACTTCACCCAAGCTTTCACTTGGATATGTTTATAGAATCGACCGGCAGGTAGGTATGCGTCTATGGTGAGAGATTGTTTGTTTGTGTGCAGAAGATTTTTTTCACTAAGAATAAAATTATTCAATGAAAATGGGTTTTCAAAGCTAGTCGGGCTTGACCACGTCCTGTAAAGGCAATATGCAACTTGTTGGAAAAGTATTTGAATGGAAAATCACAAAAGGGGTGAAAAGCATTGTTGGAAAAACGTCAGCTGCACGTTTGTGTCCGTCACTTGCTAGTTTTAGACCTGTGACTCGACTAACTTTTGAATTATTGGTATTTTCTGTTGTTATTATTCGTTGGTAGGTGTAGAGGCACCATTTTTTTTTAATTCCAAGCCAAATAATAGTCAAAGAAGAAATAAAAAAAAGAGTTTATTTGCGCCAATCATGACGAACACTATAAAAAATGGATTAAAAAATGAGTGAATAACATAGTTGCAAGTTGGGGACACATGCGTCACGTCCACACAATACGGCAATCGCTCAGCATAATGCGTAGGCTCGGGTGCGAGACATAACCGCAGCGCTCGTTTTCAGCGACTCAACTGTCGCTGAAAACGAGCGCTGCGGCGCTGTCTTTATTTTCCACCTTTTGTAGGAGCTTCAGAAATTGATCGTTGAGTTGTTCAGTCTTTAGATCTAGTATTTAATGACCTTAGGTCTTAGGTGACTATAGATTTCGAGCATTTCCTACAAGCAAGCCTCTTATTCTGTTCAAACTTCCTACTACCCAAGCTCAAGGTCATCGTGTTACCATATCGACGTGGAGTCTTCTAAACTTTGCAAATAGGATACAACCCACCAGCCATGACTATCTATCTAGCCTATTTTGCCCCACTGCTGGGCAAAAGCCTCTCGCTCCCTCAATATTTAATTAGATATTAAGAGAAACACTTATTATATTGTGAGGAATTCGATCGTGTTCTACCCGACATGAGAGATAAAACACAAAGGTTAGATTGAATATGCATTAGCAAGATACCTAGAGGGAACGATTTTTCACTTTCCATACAAAACTTAAAACTGTGTTCTCTGTCTCTCTAAACAGGCCCTTTTTCGAAAAAGTTCACAACTAACTTTTTGGCCTTTATCCTGCCTAACCAAATTTCAACTGAATCGGTCCAGTAGATTCGGCGAAAATCGTCTGTGACAGACGGACAGACAACTGAGTGATCCTATAAGGGTTCCGTTTTTCCATACAGGGGTTCGGAAACCTAAAAATACCGCAAGCAATATAGTTTTAGTTTATTGATTAGTACCTAGGTTTATTTTAAAATTCGTGCTTAATATCCACCGCCTGGTGACCTTAATAAAATGATACGATATAAATTGAACAATAAAATAGACCTACTGTTGTACGTAGGTAAGTGGTCTACTACTCCACCCAGTGTAACTATCCTTTATCACCATTTCAAAATGATATTCTCCCAAACGTAGGCGTTACTTCAATATTCACTGCACAGGTCCATTCATTATTAATTGTGCGAAGTCATACAAAACTGGAAGCATATATATTGCAGTGCAGATGGCGGCCATATTGCAGGACGTGCCGGCCATTTTAAAATTTTCCCGCCACACGAAATTGGCGCGCATTTACCTTTAGAATTTTTCTGCAACGAGCTGTTGAAATATTCATTTGATTTTACACCTCTCAGTGGCGGAGTGGCGACTTTTTAATGGGATTATGAATAAGATTTTAAATTTTCTTGTAGTTGTAGATTACACCTGGAATTCGGGGAGCAGTTTCAACGTGCAAAATTAGTCGTAAACATACTTAAGTTGTTCCGTGCAAACTAGTAGGTAACAATAACAAAACAACTGTAGGAAAGTTGAAAAATGAATTTTAAAAGCTGAATTGCCAAGATAGCGACCGAAACTACCTATACCTAACCTACAAAAAAAGTATCAAATACTGCCATAGCTTCGGATTTTCCAATTTCAAAATCAAAGTTTTTTTGACGTTTTTTATTGGAAAAACCTTTTCATTTCTGTCTTTTCAACCTTTCACCAACGAAACTTGTTTTTCTGAGAACTTTTAAACGAAAATAGATCAGTCATTTCCTCGCTGCTCGTTGACGGTTACATTTTGGATTTTCCCTCCAAAATCCAATAACGGTCAAAACCTAGGGGACTTTGAAACGTCGGCTTTGACGTTAAGTGCACAGACTATAATGTTTTATTAACAAAGAATATTGTAATAAGTTCAATAACGAGTATTGAAGCTGGGATACAGGAAATGGGATTTTGAAAGTGAACTGGCCTTGGAATCCAATATTTTTCTTCCTTCTTAGGAAGCCGCATGTCGCATGTCGTGTAGATATATATCTACACGACATGCGACATGAAAATAAAACTTATTTTCTTTGACTTATAAAGATATGGTGATAAAAATAAATAGGTAGGTCTAGGGTACCTGAAGGCCGGAATTAATAACTGCCAACTTAAAGTAAGCCTAAAGGCTACAGGCAGGCGCCATATGACTAGGTACTCCTTACTCCTTTTCATAAAATTTGTTGTAATTTGTAGGGCTTTACCAGGACAAATCTTTGTGTGATGAGCATGATCATTTGTTCTGTGTCTGGGTGTAATTTGTCTTTAATATGTATGTATTTAGAAATATATAAGTATGTTTATCAGTTGTCTGGTTGCTAGAGTACAGGCTCTGCCTAGTTTGGGATCGGATGACCGTGTGTGAGTTGTCCCAAGATATTATTATTATATTATTTACTGTGGTAACGCGATGTCGCACTGGAACATCGTATCTGTCTAGTGGACTAGCTTTTCCGTTCCCTGCCTGCATTCCTCATGAATGTAGCTATCATATACAAAAATAATTATTCAAATCCGACTGTTAGTTCCAGAGATTAGCGCGTTCAAACAAACAAGCTCTTCAGCTTTATTATTACTATAGATTAGAAAATACTGAGAACTCAAAGTAGGTACTTCATATCAAACGCTACGCCTCAAGGACGGCGTATGCGCTGAGAGCGATAATCCTAAGCTACAGGTAAACGTATTGAATAATATGAAGAATACATTATTTACACTTCGCTGAGTATCTGTGCTAAAGCTTATCCACTGCTGCGGAAATCTTTGGGTGACCTACAAACATATAAATCAATCCACATCAATAAACTTTCTTGGAAAATTACGACAAGAGATGATGCATTTATTGATAAGACATTATGGTCGCTCTAAGACAAAAAAATTGGACTTGATTGTTAAAGCATCTAGATGATCCTATGTGAAACAATCATCTAAATTTCAACAACTGTTGATCAAAATCAAAATCGAAAGTCATTTATTCAAATTAGGCTGGTTGCCAGCACTTTTTGAACATCAAAGTTCTACTTATAGACAGTCCCCCAAAACGTCCACTGGTCACCACTTCCTAGTGTTTTAGCTGGGAAGAAGAAGTGGCGCAACAAACTCCCCAGCAACACTGTCTGATCGTTAGTTAATTTGTGAATATCATCATTTTTAGGGTTCCGTACGTCCGTATGGAAGACGGAACCCTTTTAGGATCACTCGAGTGTCTGCCTATATTTCCGTCTGACTTGACCGATTCAATTGAAATGTGGTACACAAACGAATTTCTGTGACCCCAAACACGGCTCTTTCAGTGAATTATTTGCGTAATTGGATCAGTAAGTATTTCCAGAGATTACCAAGGTACAAAACAACATTATTTACCTCATTAATTACTTAAATTAGTTTTGATAAATGGATAGACTGGCATTACAAGTTACACTTTCATGAATACATGGTAGACACAGTCACAGTGTAACTCAGTCAAATAAAAAAAAACGCGATTGCAATCATCATGCATCATTCAAACATTCACTCAATCATTTCATTCGTTCAATCTCTCCCCCAATTGGCGTATCGAATCGCTTTACATTTTACATCGAACACGATCAGTTTACTGTCCAATATTCTGATATCAATTACAAGAAAGGGTTTCACAGTGAATGGGCGACATGAAAAGCCTGAGTTATTTGAAACAATATGTTTAATCGTTCAGCATTCGATTACGATACGATTTCATATTGATTTTAATGCCACGAGACCGTTTGGTTTGTTTGTATTTTGGGTGTTGAATATGTGTCCCTGTAAAGCGCATGATTGATAACGATCATACGTCCGACAGTTGTGTACCACGCGCGCCTCAAAGAGATGTTAGCATAGAAGACGGGGCCCACTTAGGTCAGTGCCTGCCAGGGTTGCGAATTTTGTTCGAAAGAGTCACCGTGGCCCTGGAACGTAAAGGGCATTTTATGATTTCCCATCCATAAAAAAAGGTATGGAGCTCGAGGCTTAATAATTACCTACAGCCGCACGGGATAGGCTACAAACGGCAAGTGATAGTATTCGGATATAAACTTTCCTAATACTAAGTCCACACGTGCGCACATGCTCAATGTTTTTAGGTTCATTCGAGCAAGATCGGATGTAAGAGCTCGTAATCAAACCAAAATGTTTGAAGAGCAAGATTCACGTGGCTTAATTTATGTTTGATGATACTTGCTCATCGAACATCAACGTACGTGTAGGACCACCATAAGTCCTCAGTCAAGACAAGAACCTATGTGACAAGTTTCATCAAAATCCGACCAGCTGATATGAAGTGAAAAGATAACAGACTGACAAATTAACATGATGATGGTGATGATATAAAATGCTACACCATCTTAATTTTATGCAAAGCCTCTTCCCGAATTTGTATTAATCAAAAATAAAATATCCGGAAAAATGTACTTAGTACTTAGTAGGTACTTAGTACCCAAAGCTTCGGTACAACTTACCCGTTTGAAAGTGAGGTTTCATACCTACCCTCATACCTACACGCATACCTACACTATGCTAAGAATTTACCGAAATTCCATCCCTTAAGGGTCGTAATGAGGATAGAGTTAAATTTTGAATGCGAGTCCGGTCGCGGACATCTTCAAGCTTCCAGAATTTTATGGGGCAGTACGAGGGTAGATAATGTTGTGAAGCTCGTGGTTAAGAAATAACATTCGCGCAGGTCGACCTTCGAGGTTAATTAAATGCGTGCCGAGGTCTGTCCGAAGATGGGTATTCCGAATGTATTCCGAAATGGTACCATTTAAATTTCGTAAAGATCTGATGAAGACCTTCGGAGACAGACAAATAAATTGATACCTATGGACTGGTGGATGGAATGAGTGGAATGGAATGAGTGGAATGGAATGAGTGGAATGTTGAAGGGTATAAATACACTCACAGCACTAAAAATAGAAAAATAAAAAATATTTTTCTAAAAACAAATTAAGTACATTACATAACTGAATTCCAAACACAAACCACAACAAAGTACAAAGTAACTTTGTATTTGGAAGTCCGTTATATTTTTTTGTAAAAACCGGCCAAGTGCGAGTCGAACTCGCGTGCAAAGGGTTCCAAACGAATTAATATATATTTATAAATTTATTTTAAAATGATAGATTTCTCATAGGTTTTCCTGAAATCTATAGGTAAAGATCTATTATCTGTTTTTTTCAAAATTTTTGTCCCAGTAGTTCCGAAGATAAGGGGGGAATAGTCTAATTTTCTTGAATAACTTCGGAACGGAATATTTTAAAATTATGAAAAAAATATTTTTGAGACCCTTACGCTACCCTAATGGGCCCTATTTTTTAGCACGGTCGTCTTTATTTATTTATTTCTTCAACAAATTTACATTTGTGTCGAAAACTTAGTGGTTTAAACAATAAATATGTAGGCAACACAAAAATTAAAATTAAATTCCACAGTGGTCCAAATATTCTTCTAGTCTTAACATTAATTATAATTCTTTGGGTCACAGAAATACATATGTATAACAAAATTCAACTAAATCAGTGCTATAGATTCGGCGAAAATCGGCTGTGACAGACATGACGCAAGACACAACGCAGACACAACGCAAGTGTTTGACATGTCTGTCAAACACTTGCGTTAGCATCACTGTTACCGTTGCGTTTGTAGTATTTTTATCGAAATCGATTTTATCGAATAAGCATGAAGTGAACTGTCATTCCATTTCGTTCTGTGGATTGACAGCTCACTTCATGTTCACTTCACCTAAGCTTAGACTGTGAGATGTTTACAGAATCGCACTGCAGCTATAGACGCCATAATACGGGTGCTACTTTTAAAATATCGATAGGCTTAAAGCTAAGTTTAGCTTGTCTAGACCGTTTATTTTGGCCCTGACCGGGAAACCTGCCGACCTACTATGACGTGCTAATGCCATCCAATTCCGATGATGTAAAAGGGATAGTGCTATTCGCTATGTATAGCTCCGTCTCTCTCTTAGAGCGGAATCATGATCGTTTTAAGACTTCATAGTAGGGCCCCTGAGGGATAAAGCTGTCCTTCCACAATTCAACTCACCTTGTCCACATTCTATTGTTTGGTAGGTACGAGTAAATGCGGTGCTGCACTCCGCTACTGAATGTCGAAGTTTGAAATGTCGACGTATGTTAGTTCTAAAGTACAGGATCTCGATGTACGCCAGTTCGAAAGTTCACTGGAGCGAAGTATGCAAGGCCGACGTATCGTTAGTTAGAAAGCATACGAGTGCGATTTACGCCAGCATTTTATGTCAGTCCACAATTTCACGGAATGACTTCGCGAGATTATAGACTATCAAAAATAGTGATGCGTAAAATAGTATTCCAAATGTTCAGTTGACAATTTTTCGAGAGTTTCAATTTCTCAAGTTATTTTATAATCTTACAAAGTTTGCTATTTTCCGGTGACACGGACATCAGAATGTATTTAAGAGCATTTAACATATTGAGGATTCAAACGCGCTGTCCAACTAGATTCTAGAGATTTGAGATAATTATAAAAAAGCAGGGGAATACGTATGAATTAAACACACTTCTCACTTTTGTTTCGAGTGACTCTTTAAATCTACCATGTCTCGAATTTGCAACGCTGTAAACATATTAACATAATTTTCTAAAGCTCCAGTAAGAAAATTCCAAGACTGAATATTAATATGGTGATTGCATAATCTATTGTTTTTTAGATGTAGAAGTTATTATTATCTAACATTTTTCTGGTTGTAACAGGAACTCTATTTCTCTCTTGTCTCCGGCAACCTTTAATGAAACAGTGAGATTCGGTTTCTACTGCTCTTACGTAGTAGTCAGGTAACATTACACTGAAATACACTTTTTGTGTGTCACAAGATTTTTTTTAACTAATTATGTTAAGAACATGCTTAAGTATCATAGAACTGAAATCAGAATTATTGAGACACGAACAGTTTTCCTGTCATCTGATTTTGAAGTGGTGCTTTGAGACGAAAACTGAAGTTTTCAGGTGATTCTAATTCAAGCACGTTATCATATTAAAGGATTAGTTGTGTAGCAGATGGCACGTCAGTATACTCAACTATTCTTTTATATTAAAAAATGCCAAAATAAAGCTCAAGTTTTTTTTTAAATGTGATGTAGAATTTCTTTTTTTAGTTTTAAAAATAATTTCACCATAAATATAAAGAAACTTGACAGAATCATTTGAACACTTTTTCTACATTATATAAGCATAAAATAACTTAGTAAACTGAAATAACAGTTACTTTATTGAAAAATAAAAAACTAGACCTGATCAAAACAAAATAAATATGATTTTGGAATAAGGGTAGGTAGGTAATTCGCAATTAGTAACCAAATTCCTTGTGACAAAATCTTGTTGACTAGTGTTATCGCTTCACTCGACCTGGGGGAAGACTGTGAAGTGGCCTGTGACGTAGCTTGTAAAGTAGCCTGTGACGTAGCTTGTGGAGTAGCCTGTGACGTAGCTTGTAAAGTAGCCTGTGACGTAGCTTGTGAAGTAGCCTGTGACGTAGCTTGTGGAGTAGCCTGTGACGTAGCTTGTGGAGTAGCCTGTGACGTAGCTTGTGAAGTAGCCTGTGACGTAGCTTGTGAAGTAGCCTGTAACGTAGCTTGTGGAGTAGCCTGTGACGTAGCTTGTGGAGTAGCCTGTGACGTAGCTTGTGGAGTAGCCTGTGGAGTAGCTTGTGGAGTAGCCTGTGAAGTAGCTTGTGGAGTAGCCTATGACGTAGCTTGTGGAGTAGCCTATGACGTAGCCTGTGACTTAGCTTGTAGAGTAGCCTGTGACGTAGCTTGTGGAGTAGCTTGTGGAGTAGTCTGTGACGTAGCTTGTGGAGTAGCCTGTGACGTAGCTTGTGGAGTAGCCTGTGACGTAGCTTGTGGAGTAGCCTGTGACGTAGCTTGTGGAGTAGCCTGTGACATAAATTGCGAAGCCAATTCCTCATGCTCACTTGTTTCATTTACTGATGCTGAGGATCCAGATGGTGCAGATACAAAACGATAGGCATTTCTATCAGCTCTCACCTAGCAGCTAAGACATATGAGAGCTAGCTCTTGAAATTGGAACATTCCTGAAAGCTGGGGGCTTTCTCCAGAGCACATCATATGACACGAGGTCGAAGGCTCTGGAGAGATCCAGGAAACAGGCGTTCACCGTGGTTCTGCGTTCGGTTTAGTATTGGACAGTATTCTTGAGACTTAAAATAGCACTCTGTCGAAGAACAAAAGGGTCGTTAAAGTTGAAAAGAGATTACTATTATTAGGTAATAACTTCAATTAAGATGGAGGAGGAGGCCACAAATAACTATTATCATCATGAAATAGGTCGGAATATCTCCTTTTCCAATATGGCTGTGCGAGTGTCAAAGATATTTTTTTGCACGTCCTCAAGGCTAATCCTAAAGTAACAGTTGGTCATAATGATGATATCAATTATTTTTTTAGGTTTTGCGTCTTCAGTATCACCTTGTTAATTTCATTTACTTGCAAACGAAATAAGTATCTCTTAAAGCTGAATGAAGAAAGTTGATAATGTATTACTTCAATAAGAAGTAATCTCTTATCAACTTTTACAATTCTTTTGTTTTTTGAACTACTGAGTTCAAATGACAAGCGGATCTTAGGGCACGCCTACCTCGCAAAAAAAAAGTTACCCTCTAATCTCTCAAAATACAGTGCTATGTGGTGAATCCTGAGTGATACTATTAAGGTCGCCCTTAATCGCCGTCAAATAAGTAGTGAATGTAGAACAAATGTTTGAAAATCGCGGTATAGGGGCTTATTGGCCATAAATAATTCTATCCAATGTGGCCGGTTGTTAATATTTAACTTCGGTTAAACACCCGCACGAATAGGGTTGACGGGCGGATTTGATTTTAAATGTAATGAAATATTCAAATATTGTGAATTCATGTGGGATTTTATGAAACGAGGACACAAATTATATACATAATATGGTACCGTTTTTCCGTGCCTCGGAAAGCACGTTAAGCCGTTGGTCCCGGCTGTCATTTGTAGATCTTTGGCAGTCGTTACAGATAGTCAGAAGCCGAAAATCTGACACCAGTCTTACCAATGAGTACCGTGTTACCCAGTTAATGGGTTGTGGAGGTCTGGTAGGCAGCTGCTTCACGTAAAATACTGATATTCAGCTGAAATCGGTTTGAATGGAAGCCGACCCGCCGACCGACCGCCCCACGACCGACCGGCCGAGGTAGTACCTACCTATAAGAAGCACAGATGAATATCATTAGGCACTTGCCCCACCGTCGACGAGGAAGCGATAAGCTATCGACTATTTTCTCGCTGAGGAAACGGACAAAAGATATAGATCCCGTGTGAGTAAAAGAGTTACCTACATATATTTATAGTCGATAGCTGGCTGTCACACCGCCGGCGAGAACTCTCTTACCACTAGTTTGTCTCAGCGACAACTATCAAAGATAATACTCGCTCAGCGATGTTCGCGGTCAGAGTTCGTGTCAATAAATTTCATAAAATTTGATTTACATATTAAACATATAATTTTCTGTGTCATGTTTTGTAAACTTTGCAAACTGCTGTATAAATTCAAGTTTTTATAACTTAACAGACAGATTGTGTTGCTGGGGAGTTTGTTGCGCCACTTCTTCTTCCCAGCTAAAACACTAGGAAGTGGTGACGGGCGGGCGTTTTGGGGGACTGTCTTAATGTAGAACTTTGACATTAAAAAAGTGCTGGCACTCAGCCTCATTTGAATAAATGACTTTTGACTTTGACTTTAGAAGTCAGAACTCACGCCGAGAGACCATCTCTCTAGGTAATTTCTAACTAAAATGCGCCGCACGCCGGAGCGAGTGGTGCAAGTAATCGCCCGTCGCATAAGAGCGCTCGCTTAAAGCCGAGCGAAGAAACTATCGAAACTACACACTCGCTGCTCGCCAACGCGTATCCAGGTGCTAGCGTTACTCGCTACTCGCTGATCGTCGGGCGGTCTTTTCTGATCAATTTCGTTGCGGGGTTCAAGACAGCTGAATCGTTTCTCTGGAACTCGTCGAGCTTCATTGACTCGGCGTTTTTCTCTTATGGTCACTATTGTTATTTCTGGTTCTCAGAAGGTGCAGTAGATGGGAAAATGCGGGGAAAAAAATTGGGAGCAACGTATGTATCATCATCATCATCATATAAGCCGAAAGACGTCCACTGCTGGACATAGGTCCCCCAAGGTGCAACGTGGCGATCACAGTATAGCTGTGACAATGTACCGAGAATGCTGCTGCCCATTCTCATTCAACGTAGGTATATATGTATAGTCAGTGACAAAAACCGCTGAGCATCTAAAAGTTGAATCATTACTAAGGGACTCGTCGTTTTCATTTAGACGGCGATTTTCCGTTGATTCCGGTTTTGAGTATCTGCAGTCACAGTGATGGCCATTAAAAACTATTCCATTTCTTTCGCCATAGTTAGGTAGTCCATTAGAATTTGGTTGAAAAGCAATGTTACTATTGCTTTTCAACCAAATTGCGCTCAATATTGTCCTAGAACCCCTCCATTCACAGCCCTGTACTCCCCGAGCTGCGCTAAACGGATTACGATGGTACGCTGCCTGCCGACTTTCCGGATTATCGAACATAATCTGATTTTACGATTTCCACGCTAAAGTTTTCAAAATAAATACAAACTGTTTTTGGAAGGAAGCATCGATTTAAAACTGTTTCAGCAAATTTAACTAAGTACCTACTAATAAACTGGCTCGGAACAAAGTATGTTGTGAAAAACGTCGTTTAATACACGTCATCATATCAGCCGAAAGACGTCCACTGCTGGAACCTTGTCTCCCCCAAAAGTTGGTGGTTTGCCATAACCGCCACGCCTGCCAGGCGGGTGAGCGATCGCAGTGTAGCTGTTGCAATGCACAGAGAATACTGCTGCAAATTCTCGGTATTCTCTGGTGTGTCCCTTAGTCGCATCTTACGACACCCACGGGATGAGATGGCATGGGATAAATAATTATTATAAATCTTTATGTGAGGATTGTAATTGGCTTTCTAGTGACTCTGTAATTGGCATATTGGTCCTTTTTTGTTTGTTTTATTAGCTGTAAGTCCTCAATATAGGTACTAAAATAAATCAATTTCGACCTACACGTAGGCGAAGCCGCTAGCTGAAGCTACCACATAACACTATCACACTAATATTATAAAGGCGAAAGTTTGTGAGTGTGTGTGTGTATGTTTGTTACTTCTTTACGCGTAAATGGCTGGACCAATTTTGTAAAGATTTGGCATGCAGGAAGCTGGCACCCTGGATTAACATATAGGCTACTTATAAACCGCGAGTAACATCGCGGGGCGCAGCTAGTAGTATATAAACAATTTAGACCAGAGAGCACTTTCATAGCTACTATAGTTCAGTGGGTACCTATGTAGAAGCCTACCGTTCCCGTTCGGAAAGTCGTGAGTTGGAATCGTGAGTGGAACAGTTGCGGTGAACCCCTTTCTAATGTTGGCTTACATTTAGGACCGCAGTAGTATTTGGACGGCAGATTAATAGCGAAGGTTAGTAGACAATCTTTGTGACAAATAAATCTCACAAATTTTATTAGTCTGATATATCGATACCAGAAGTGTCAATTGACGTATGGTTCATTTACGCACATTGCCAAAATTACCCTTACGTTAATTGATCTTTCTGGTATCGATATAATAGATTGAAGTTTCTTTATAGAATTAAATTTTCCTGTGTAGTATTTCCTAGTGGACACCTGTTTGGGCCGATAGGGCCACCATTGGGGCGTTAATTACTTCAAAGCCAGTGTTTGGCTTTGATATTCCTATGTAAAGCTTATAAGATGGTAAGTACTGATGCTTTACCGGTACTTGCAGGTGTATCCCAGTCGATCTTGAGGTGCAGCGACGTGCTGCAATGTACTATTCCGCTCAAAAGATCACGTTCTAAGACTTTTATTAAGCGACTAGCGGACGTCACGCGGTTTCACCCGTGTAGTTCCCGTTTCCGTGGGAGTACGGGGATAAAATATAGCCTATGTTACTGCTGATAATGTAGCTATCCATTGCTGAAAGAATTTTTCAAATCGGTCCAGTAGTTTTTCAGTTTATTGTATACATACAAAAATACAAATCTTTCCTCTTTATAATATTAGTATAGATATGGATTGATGAGGTCTACGACAGGGCGAGTTGAAATAAATGATTTGAGTTTGTACGAAATAATAATCCCGTCAGTATAATTTACACCATAAATAAATGAAAACTTGTTCCAATCACGTCAATGTGTCAGAAGTCGGTGACATCACTTATAATAGTTAGTCACTTGAAATTAATACAAGTTACAAATTAATCCGCCATTCCTGAACTTATGTTACATCTGCGGTTAATAGCCAATCAGCTACAGACGTTACCGGCTTACATTAACTTAATGTTGATCGATAAATATGGAAATTATTGCCAGTAAACTAAATGAAGATATAAAAAGGTTACTAACGCGTTATGGTGATGTTTTCAGCTTATTCATTACAGTGTTGCAGACGACTATATTAAAGAATGAATTAATTGGTTTCTTTAGCAGGAAAACAGGGTTCTTCTGGGTAGGTAAGTTGAAGTCTAACAAACGTAGGAGGTGCCCTAATAGGCGTTTCACCGAGGGGTTCACCAACGGGTATCGATGGGGTTTGGGTGATTGTAAGTGGGTTGCGAAGGCCAAATGGGCAGTCGCTCTTTGTAAAATACTGGTATTCAGCTAAGTTAGGCAGACTACGATGCGGGAGATAAAATAATTATTATAATCTATACAGAATTGATCGATGACGACTTGAACACGGTGATAAGCATAATTAATATGTGATATTTTCGCCTAGTTATAGGTACCTAATAGTTTTTTTAGTGTGACGAACATTGTATCTATGTTTTTAAAACAGATTATATAATAGGTCTTTTCTCAAAGTTAAACCTATTCGTGTTTCACAAAAGTAATAATTGCTTATCAAAAATTCCGTAATCAAGTGTTGCGAAAGTGTAAAGGATCTTTTACTGGGGTTTTTTAATGGCCATTGACTTTTACTGGCATAATCTTTCGGACCCTTCTAAATTGCAGTTTCAAACAAACATCCGTCTGTACCCAGATTACCAAGGAAAATTAATTAAATCAACTTAATATTCGCGTATACGAACAGCTCACAACAAAATTAAATATGGCGGAGGCATTTTCGCGCCAAAAAGTAATTTAGGCTTTGAATAATTAAGACTTAATGGTCGCCCGAATATTTTACGGTACATAATTTTCTTGCGGGTATTTTTGAATTAATTCTGGGTTATTTTTGTGAGTACTGAAATTTTCTTAGTTAGAGGTGCTAATGAGTGAAAATTCTTTTATGATTTACGGCATGTAATATTTTATTGTCTGTGGCTTTAGTGCGAGTTTTTATATATAGGTAGAGGTACCCGATCGCGTTAACGTAGAATAGAATATAAATACAGTAGAATCCGCTTAAAATTACATCAAAGGAAAGTGAAAAACACGTCATACTAAGCGGTCGCCACACAAAGCGTAGTCTTAGAAACTGAAAAAAATCTAATTTTGTTAGGTATTTAGTGAAACACTACAAATTGCACGAAACGTCGTCGTTGCACGGAAAGAATTGGGGAGGGACGTGGGTAAATAAAATTGGTACATACGTACTTGGAATATAAACAAAGTTTAAGAATACGTAAATAAATCATGTAAAAGAGTGTTTTTTTATTATGTGCCACATTGTCCAGATATTTTTTTAAAATTACCTACAAATCTACAATATAGAAATCGCAGGCCTCTCGACGCGGGGACACACTTCGAGTACCCGCCATCTTCACAAAACCAATAAAGAAATACAAACGTTTCCTTCCATAAAATGTATTTATATCCTACCAGCAACAGTCAACGTTTATATTGCAATCGGAAAAGTGATCGAAGCCCTGTGGTTCCTGGAGACATACATACCGCATCACATTCTGCCCAACATGAGGTTCGTTTCTATAAATCAATACTAAAAGATTTAAAAAAAAACAAAGGACACATACTTACTACTTTTGGTTTAGATTTATTACACAAGTTTTTTTCAAGTTCACATATACTATCTTAAAACTATTTATTTAAACTATTTACATCTGCTAAACCTAAGTATGTATATATACAAAAACAAAGTACACTCCGGCGTCAAAGTATTCCTCCGCATCGCTGTCATCCGGAAACGTGCCCAGAAGACTGGCAGCGTTACCACGTTGAATGGCAATGCTACTCGTAATTCTTTGAGCTAAGAACGAGCCAGCCCTCTGGTCACACAAAGTGTCGATCATACTTACTTAAATTGGTGATTGATTGGATTTCAATGTTTAGATTAATTAGAATTACGTATAAATAATTATTGAATTAAAAAAAAGGATTCAATAAAGGATTTGTTAATGTTGATGTCATTAAATTCGATCTGTGAATTCAAAATGAATTTCTTAAGTCTAGCCTTAAATGTACTAATGTTTTAGACGTAGAAGTCTATTTGTATTTAAAAACTGAATAAACGCCATCTGGTGCCGATAACGGAAGCCTCCTTTTCCCATACTATTTGGCATATGCGGACATTTAGTAACGCGATCGAGTACCTTCCTACATTTAACTAATCATCATCATCTGCCTTGCCTTAATTTCCAAACTCGGTGGTCGGCTTCCAGTCAAACCGGATTCAGCTGAATACCAGTATTTTACGTGGCGCGGCTGCCTACCAGACCTCCACAACCCATTAACTAGGTAACACGGTACTCCTTGGCAAGACTGGAGTAAGTTTTCGGCTTCTGACAATCCCTGACGACTGCCAAAGATCTCCAAATGGCAGCCGGGACCAACGGCTTAACGTGCTTTCCGAGGCACGGAGGAATCTCGGTATGTTAAGATGGTCACCCATCCATAGACCGACCTCGACAAGCATTGCTTAACCTTGAAGATCGACCCGTATAGCTGTTAATACTTAGCCACGAGCTCCTCTACCTATCTACCTACATTTAACAATTGCGCAAGAAAAATGTTCAGAGAAACTGCGACCGAGCTGCAGATTTCTTTACAGTCTTAAAAAAGAAACTACTTACATAGTCATTTATTTATAAACAAGTAATTTTGTATCTAAATTTACACATAAAAATACACAATACAGTATTTACAATATAATAATAACATTTGAATTTTATAAATTAAATCAACAATTAGAAATAATTCAATCTTTTTTTTAATAGCGTTTCGACATTTAAATAAAACAATATGGTCAACTCCTTAAAATTTAAAACAATAATAATAAAATTACAGTTCTTCTACATTATATAGACAAGTTTATTCAATAGATTTTTTTTTAGTTTTATTTTGAAAGCGCTACTGTAGACAACACTTTTTATTTCTGAAGGCAATCTATTGAATCATTTTACGGACTGGTATCGTGGACTGTGTTTAACAATTCTTAGGTTTTAGTTAGTAACATTTTTGATCTTCAAGTCCAGTCTACGCCTCTACGGGTTTTTTTTTTATTTTATTTTTTAAGTATGGGAAATCATCAAATGACTTCTTCCGCTCTTGGTGAAGCGGGAGGGCGTGTCAGACCCTTACAAACTAAAACCCATCCGTGTTCCTTCTAGAGCCCTTTACGTTCCAGGGCCGCGGTGACTCTTTCGAACAAATTCCGCAACCCTGGCAGCTCTACGGATGCCTTCCCTTATCTGTCGTTCTTCTACTGTCTCAAAATCTTGTATGTTTTTGGCCAAATTACTTAAACACGATAGGTGCCTATTTTTTTGAGTTATTTAACTCAGCCCGTTGACCCATAATTCTTCTCCTAACTACGAACTAATTAGTCTTAACAATATTATATCTATCTGAGGATATTCATCGATGAATGATATAATCCATATCTACAGAATCACATACCATCTATCAAAGGCCACGATTCCCTTTGTTGAGCTAAATCCAGTTCCTGGAACACAGGTGAGCCACAAAGTCTAGAATAATAGTTACAAAGCTGCATATGAGAGTTTCCTCGTGTTCATTAGTAACTGAGACCAAGGCTTGTGATACGTATACGTACCTACACTGAAGCTTTCCTAGAATAATGTTTGCATAGAATAGAGGTATTAATGTTCTCTCGCTTTAAAAGGATGTTGTTGAACTATGTAGATGAACTGTATGCTACATAACAATTTTTACTGCGTTTGTTTCAAGATTATTGATGTGACACGTGCAAAAAAAAATAACAACGGGTTGCACTCCGAGAGTGCCGGCAGAAGTGAAAACTTGAACATTACCGTTGTGTATTTTTGATATTTTGGAATGGTTAGGGAATAATTTTGCACGAATTGCATATGCAATTATGCATGCATTGAGGCATACATTTTCGACGCGCGGTAGAAAGAGAGGGGATATTACTTCTTCTCCTACGCCGCGCCGGCGATTTTTTTTTTTTGACGATGACACTCGCAGTTCAACACACGAAGGCTGGTTACTGCTTAACCGGACTATCCTGTGGTGGCCTCAAATCAATTTAAGGCCCCCAGCCAGGGCTTACAACCTATCATAAATGACCGCTCGCTAGGGCGTCCCCTGCGGGATACGGACCTCACCGCGCCGGCGGTTTATTCTCCCTCCGTCTTACGAATTTTCGATCAGGTCACGTGTCCTGACACGAGTTCAAAATTTTTTACCCATCCCAAAAAGTTCACAACGCCGCTAAAGAAGTTTTCACTTCAATAATATGTTAGGTACCTTACCTACGTACTACTACTACGTAGGGAGAGCGAGGCTTTTCCCAACACAAGTATCTTCGGATTACTTCCTGGGAAGCCCCGGCAACTTAATTGTAAAGATTTTAAGTTAATAAACACATTTTTTTTTTTTTACGTACGTTTTTTACACGATTCTCCAAAAACCGGAGTACTAAGAGATGGACCCCCACGTGAAGGACGCCGTACCGTCCACAGACATACTTACAAACAGACGGGCATCGGAGGTTTAGTAGTAGGGATTCAGTTACGGAACCCAGGAGAATTATTTTCATCAACATAGCATTTATTTCTTAATACAAAACTTAGATCAATGTTATGCCTGCCTTTTTACTTACTATCTGCCATTAATCATTCAATTAATTCAATCTCTTTTCTTAAATAGGTCATGTCGAAACACTAATTAATATTAAACATCAAAAAATTTGCAAAGTATTCCTATATGTTTTAATAAACGTTCTGTACCTAGGTTCCTGAAGGTCATATTACATGCATGCAGCGCTTGCTTTTCCAATAAACGAACGATCTTATTTTCCGAGCTGGAAGGTTTTCCAATAATTATGAACAGGCTCTTGTTGTATACTATTTTCTTGAATTTTCTGTTTGATGCCTCTTGCAGAAAAATAACGTGGAAACGACTAGTCACTCACAGTTTTCTTGAGAAACCACTGATTATTATATCTAAAAAGTCCTTGGTTCAAAGCCACCGCTTACCAATTTCACTAAAATGTCTATTCTTTGAATAATCAGTTACAACTTACGTGTAATTAGAAGCCAGTAAATATGACACCAGCCGCTCGATTCTGCAAACATGTCGAAGTGAGCTGTTGCCCTACTATGACGTGCTAATGCCATCCAATTCCGATGATGTAAACGGGATAGTATGTATAGCTCCGTCTCCCTCTTAGAGCGGAATCATGTTCGTTTTAAGACATCATAGTAGGGTCCTGTCATTTTATCTTGATAACATGGATTGACAGCTCACTTCGTTATCAATTCACCCGACATGTTTAAATAATTGCACTGCAGTTATGCTAAGAGGCACTTTGTTGCCCAGTTACTGTGTTGTGGAGATCAGATATGCACTCCCTCCATTTAAAATACTGGTACTCAGCTGCATCAAGATAAACTGGTGGAAGCCGGCCCCAACAAAAAGGCTTGGTAAACTTATTGATTAAAATTTGATTTTAGTCCAGTAAATCCTAGAAAAAAATGCAGAGCAATCTGTCGCACACAAAAAAAGGTTTGCTTTTTAAAGCAAGATTTAAAATAAACGTGGCTATTTTAATTCTTCAAAAGTGTCTTTAAGTGGTTCACTTGAAATAAAAGCTTTGAGTTTGAGTTATACAGGATTCCAGAAGTGCGTGGTTATATTTAAGGGTGAGGGTGAAAAAACTTTTATCAAAATATCTGGCCGCAAAAACCGACTAGGTATAAAGTTCCAAACAAATCTCTTTTCAAGCAGTCTGATGCAGTTGGTTACATCAAATTTGTGATTGAACTAAAGTATATGCCACCAACTGTAACAAACTGCTTCAAACGTCATTTGTTTAATTTTTGTGGTCGATTTTTTTAAACGTCGCTTCTTTCTTGTTTTGGAATTTTTTCCTTAATGTATATCAGTTACCCAACACCACCGTAAGGCTGCGTTTCCACCAGAGATGTGCGAGGATGCGTAGCGAGGGATGTGTTTGTTAAGAACCAATAGCATCGCTTCATTTACCTAGTCTCGCTTAGCACAAGCAATTCTATATTCTCTAGCGAAGGATATCCATGAGGATTTCCATCCCGTTATCAAAACAAAAAAGGTATGGGGGATCATAGGGCACACCCACATAGATAGGTTAGGTTCGAGAGGGACGCAAGAGTGAGCGAGCAAGGCAAGCCTTAGCTCCCGTCATCCCGTTCGTGTTAGATTACTTCAATCCTTACAGACAGAAAAAGAAGCTCGAACCAATAGCATCGCTTCATTTACCTAGTCTCGCTCAGCGCAAGCAATTTTTATTGATTCTTAACAAACACATCCCTCGCTACGCATCCCCGCACATCTGTAGTGGAATCGCAGCCTTAACCACGCACTCCTGGAATACTGTATCTGTAACTGTGAAGTTTCATCAAAATCCGTTCAATAGTTTTTGCGAGAAAGAGTTGCAAAACATCCTTTCATCCATCCTCACAAGCATTTGCGTTTATCATAAAGTAAATAGAGAATGCAACCAATAAAAAGGAAAAAAAACAATTTTATTTCGATTTTTTATTTATATTATTATTTCATCAATCAAGCAGAAAAACAAGTCCTATAAAAGAAAGGTTCAATTTCCATAATAGTCACAGGATATACAACCTCGGGGAAGTATATCGGGTACTTGGGTCCATCACAGTCACACTTGGCCAAACATTGGCAGACTGGTGATGGTGTGTCACAAACATTGCAAACGTTGGTCACATCTCTGAAGCACTTGCAAGGGACGCCGCAGTTGCACGGGCTGGCTATGTTGGCGCAAGAGTTGGCACACATGTTGGTGCATGGTGTGGTTGGTAGCATATAGGGGTCACGGAAGCAGCAGTAGGCTGTTGCATTCTGGAATGATAAGAATGGAATATCTTGAGTCTATTTGGAACGCAAGGGGCTATGGGTTTCAGTCAGTAAGAGTCTGACACGCCCTTCCGCTCCTGAGCGGAAGAAGTCATTTGATGATTTCCCATCCTTAAAAAAAAGGTCTACTAAGAAAGCATATTTCAATACAAAATCATTTATTTGCATTAAATGCACAATGACACATTTCGCCATAAATTGGAATGCAAATAAGTATGACAATAATTAGCAGATCTCTAAACAAATTAATACAATCATAGCAAGTAGGTACATATATTCACAAGTAATATTTGCAAAGTAGAAAAAAAACAACGGGTTGCACTCCGGGAGTGCCGGCAGAAGTGAAAACTTGAACATTAACGTTGTGCATTTTTGATATTTTGGAATGGTTAGGGAATAATTTCGCACGAATTGTGTTTTAATTATATGCATTGAGGCATATTTTTTCGCCGCGCGGTGGAAAGAGTCGGTCTACTCTCCTTCCGTCTTACGAATTTTACGCGAGTTTAACATTTTTTACCCATCCGAAAAAGTGCACAACGCCGCTAAAGAAGTTTTCACTTCAAAAAACAGTTTGAAAAAGCAAAATAAACCTTACCTGGCACAAATATAAAACAAACACAAAAACCACTATATTCCTCATGTTTATTTGTTTATTTTAATATTGCAAACACAAACAAATATTATTTGAATAGTTCCCACGTTGTGTTCTATATAAACTGTAAATAGTTCACATGCGCTGATTTATATACGGAAAGCAATGACAGGTGCGTGTCTAGTGTGTTGGTTCCGTACATTTTTAAATAATTTTCATTGACTTTACATTGCTTATACTTTTTCTAAGTTGAATACCAGTTTTACATGGAGCGGCTGCCTATACAGTAAGTACCCAGTTACTATGTTGAGGACTGGGCACCCCTTGACAAGACTGAACTCAAATTTCTTGGCTATCACATTCCGTAACGACTGTCAAATATCTACAACTCGCGGTAGGAATATTAAGATGGTCACTCATCCAAGGACCGACCTCGGCAAGCGTTGCTTAACCTTGAAGATTGGCCTATTATTATTTTTACCTACTTTTTTATAAATCCTCCATTATAAGCTGTTTACATAATTGTATAAAATAAAAAATAAAGCTAAATACTTCATTAAAAATGTACAGCGTTGTATTCATTTAATCGTTTTACTTGAAAATTAAAACTTGAGTGAGCGTGAATTTAAACATGAAAGTACAAAATTATACCGAAATTTTAACCCCAGCTGAGCAAATTAATTATAAGGCCGTTATCATAATGACCCCTTTTGTCTTGATTGACAGATGTGTCGAGAATGGCGGAGGTGTGGCTTAAAGGGTTTTACCCCGTGTTACCCTCTTTGACCTACTGTATCCAGACGAACGCCTCAAACAGATTAATTCACACTTTATGAAGATGAATTCATAGATTTAAAGTTAGGCTTGTTCGAATATGTGCTCTTATGAGTTCACCATACAAGAAACACTGCATTCGACCGCTCTCGAAAATAGCTGACTGTGGGGTGAGTTCGTTTACCTATGTTGGACCAAATTGTGGTGTCAGCAAAACGCCCGGACCATAAGTACTACTTGTATATGTCACCAGAAAAAGGCAAACGCCGTCAGATTGTAATAATTCTTTATTAAATTATACCTATCGTTCGTGAGATCGTAAAAATCTTTTTTGTGTACAATAAAACCTATCCAAATTCAATAGTTTCCAATACATCCGTGTCCTATAAAAAATAGTTTACAATTTCCCGCGATATTTTACGATCTTACGATGTTTGCAATTTTCCGATGATATTATATAAGGCCATGGATGACTTTATGATAAATATGGGTACAATATTATAGATTTACTTCGTGTATTCACGTTTCTTGAAGATATTTTTATTGTAATCCCAATTTAAACAAGGCAGACAGGTTAACAAAGCAAGGAACACAAAAAAAAAATGAGTTGTAATTGCCACTAACAACTTTATTGCGCAAGTTAGCACTGTTTTAAAACATTTATAGTGATACTAAAAATAAAAACAAAAAAATCTTGTATTGTTACTTGTCAAGTCAATCTAAAAGAAACAATTATATAATTAATAATAAAACAATTCTTATAAAACATACGGCATTTTCACATTCCCAACGGATCTCTAAAAATTATCACTATTTCTAAAGAAAGATGTGGAAATACAATACTCGGTACTGTCACTTGGTCAAGCGATAATACTGTTTGGTAAAACGTCACGTTTATTAATTAGTTACAATAAATTA
The DNA here is from genome assembly GCA_002192655.3 of Mamestra configurata. Taxonomy (NCBI): domain Eukaryota; kingdom Metazoa; phylum Arthropoda; class Insecta; order Lepidoptera; family Noctuidae; genus Mamestra; species Mamestra configurata. The sequence goes on from NDFZ01004175.1 coordinate 50,136, forward strand.
TGAATGTTTCAAAATGTTTTGCTCATTGATAACAATTTCCTCATACGACCTTGACCTTAGTAAAGTCACGTATACGGAAGAAAAGTCAACTTATTTACTGGTTTCACTCAATTAGATTAAAGATTTTCAAAAGAAACCGGTTTGAAAATTTTCAACGCAGACCGGAAAATGATGCTAAAAAAATTTAAATGGCAGCGATTAAAAATACAATTTCTAAGTTCACTTTAGAAGGATTTTTATTTAGGTATAAAGATATTTACAACTGTTTTAATAAATACTTAACTAACTATATACACTAAAAATAAAAATAAAAAATCCTAACTAAATTAGACCTAAAATATGGCGTCAAAAAATTCATCCGCATCGCTGTCGACTGGAAGTGTACCCAAAAGACTGGCGGCATTGCCGCGTTGTATGGTAATGCTTATTCTTTGACCAAGGTAAAAAGTCAGCCCTTGGGTCACGCGAAGTGTGAACTAAGCGTCTTGAGAGATTTTTAAACAAGTTATGCCCACTCGGACCCCACAACCCGAGAGTTTCAACCCCAAACGGCTCGAAAGTATAACTACCAACAAGTTTATTATATTTCCGCCGCTTGAGGTACTCTGAAGCCGCAGTGGCAGCGCCAGCACAGCACGAAGTGCTAGGAAGATGGGATGGCGTAGCAATAATTGCTACGCCATACCATCTTCCTCCATCCATGCGGGATAGCGTCCTGCCAGGGTTGCGGAATTTGTTCGAAAGAGTCACCGCGGCCCTGGAACGCAAAGGAGAAGAAACACGGATGGGTTTTAGTCAGTAAGAGTCTGACACGCCCTTCCGCTCCACCCAGAGCGGAAGAAGTCATTTGATGATTTCCCATACTTAAAAAAAAAAAGGCGGGATAGCGTGGCGTACTTAAATAAAAACTCTTCTCATCTAAACTTATTTAGGGATTATTCATACTTAAAAAAAATTATGTCACCAGTGTAGAGTTTAGTGCCTGCGGTTTAGCACTAACCCTTGGGTTGGTCGATATTTGGTTAAGTTGGTTGATATAGTTTAGTAGTTAGCTTACTAATCACTGGTTGAACGATACGAACTAATATGGTTTAAAACTATACTGAATACTAAAGACACTAAGATGGTTTGATTTGAGTAACACGATTGGCAGTCGAACACATACTAACTGGTAGTAATTGCGATACGTGCATTTATGGAAATGCACGCAGCCAAAGAGTGCTGAGCTGTTCAGTTGCAAATATTGTACCGAACATATTCCCGAGTACAAGATTCGATAAGAATAGGTTAAAGTAATCTTCAAAGTGCGATGAAAGAGATCAGTACTGTAGTTGTGGTTTATAATATGTGTTATTAAATTAAAGTGTAATTTTGGTTATTTAATCGGCTGGTTTTACTGTCACGAACCTCAAGCTCGTAACAGTAATTACAAAATAGTGAACAAAGTAAAAGTATTTTAAAGTGGTAAATAAACATTAAAGTATTGTAAAATAGTAAGTTAAGGTATTATGTATAAATGGTAAGTAAAGGTACAAATATTATAAAAAGGTAAATAAAGGTAAAAAGTATAAATTACGGTTGTCCTTAATATAAAATTATTTTAGCCCCGACCCTTGCTCAAGCCAGCCCGTGCTGCTGAGCCTGTAGTCTTAAATTTGTCCCCTAATAATAATTCTAGTTCGATCCAGCCCGTCCCTAGCGATCCTCCCACCAGCGACGCCCTAAGCCGAGGCCCGTTCCCCGCTGGGGGGGTGCCCTTAGCGTGTAGTCGCTTAGTTTGTAAGTTTTTTAGATAAACATGTGTCAAGTTTATGTATGGTTGGTACGAAATAAGCATCCTTTTTAGGTTCACTGCGATGTATTCCGATATTGGTGTTATGCTGGTCATGCTGTAATTAGTTTGTTGCGGAACTGGTACACACACACACACAGGTGGTATATAATTGAAAACTTTATCTTGCTATGAGCGGGAATGTAATTAGTTTCATGATAATCGGATTCTAAACTCAAATTCTCGATATTCCATAAATACTTAACTAACTATATACACTAGAAATAAAAATAAAATCTCCTAACTAAATAAATTTAAAAAAAAAAAAAAAAAATTATGGCGTCAAAAAATTCATCCGCATTGCTGTCGACTGGAAGTGTACCCAAAAGACTGGCGGCATTGCCACGTTGTATGGCAATGCTTATTCTTTGACCAAGGTAAAAGCCAGCCCTTGGGTCACGTGAAGTGTCAACTAAGCGCCTTGAGAGATCTTTAAATAAGTTATGTGCACTCGGACCCCAAGACCCGAGAGTTTCAACCCCAAACGGCTCGAAAATATAACTACCAACAAGTTTATTATATTTCCGCCGCTTGAGGTTCTCTGCAGCCGCAGCGGCAGCGCCAGCACAGCACGAAGAGCTAGGAAGATGGGATGGCGCAAGAGTATCGACACAAGTAGCGTCCCACACTAATGGCCTACCCATCTTCCATGGAAATAACGACATGCCGTCCGGTCTCTTGCCATCGTCGCGTGCCAGGCCATTGGGTTCTAACACAGCCGGAACGCCGACGGTGACAAGAGCTCGTCGGATGATGTCGTTAAGATTCGCGTGCCGCGCAATGCGACCCGCGCTACGGCTGCATGACAGGCCGTGGTGTCCGAGGCTGTTGACAACTTCGCCACAGTGGCAGCGATGAGGAGAACAACAAGGAGCGCCAAGACGCAGGCAGGCAGCGAGGCGGAAAGTAGTATCGTCGAACATGGTGCCAATGTTCGACGACGGTAGTGCGTGAAGCCAGAGACCCGACTCCCACTCACCCACAGCCAGCAGGCGCGCACGCTCTGCAGTAGTAGTTGATGTGGCAATAAGTTTTTCCTGAACTTGCCTGCAGAGCGGCTCCCACCGTCTCTGGGATGAAGGGTAGTCGGGCGGATTTGAATTCGGGCAAGCGAGTCTCCAGGCCTCCACAGCCTCGGTGAAGTACGGCACATCAAAATCAATCAGTGTAGAAACTAGAATATTCCTGATTAATTTATCAGTGCCGTACACCGAGGATATAAAAGCCGGTAAACTAATACTGGTAATTCTCGATAGATTTGGATAAAGAATATGCTTATTGGTATTTAGATAATCACTTATTACATTTCTTTTATGAATAAGTGCCCGTTCCCACTCAGACGGACCGTCTGGTTAAACGGAAGTCGGCGGCTGACGATCGGTAGATTCATTCCGAGCCGGGCGTTTAGATCCTTCGCAGTGGCAAAACGTCTGTCTAAAAACCCAGATCCGTCTAAATGTGAAGTGTCATATAAATTATTATTGTACTACCACTGGAATATCCGTCTCTTAAGACGGACCGGGAAAACAGACGGTCCGTTTGAGTGGGAAAGGCACTAAGCCTTCTTGGATGTTTCATATAAGAGGTCACATTTGTTGTTTGTCAGTTTCACTCAGGAAGTAATCTCAGGAACTTACTCGATTACTAAAATATAAATTCTTTATCTATAAGAAAAGCTGGAGCTGAATCCTGGACGCTGGTCATAGCTAGTTAGCTAGTTCCGGATTTGCCCATCCACGCACATTTTAAAAATTCACCCTGTATATACTAACAAAAACCTCACAGTTCCTCAGGAAGCACGGTAACGAAACCGCGAGAAAAAGCAAGTCTTAACAAAAGTATGGCATGAAGGCACAGCCTACTGTAAATCAGGCTCAGAAAATATATAGCGTTTCAGCCCGCCGAGCCATAAAACATCTCGGTGACATATCATTACCTTGAACATGTACGGGATTTTATTTTCTTTAGTAGGGATATTACGGAACTTCCTATATAAATTCACAAAACACCTCCAGTTCAGAGTTCGTCTCCGACACTTTTAAAATCCTTGACTGGCCTGTTGGTCGAGTGGTTAGTGACCCTGACTGCTAAGCCGGAGGTCGTGGGTTCGATTCCCACCCAGGACAAATGTTTGTGTGATGAGCATGATCATTTGTTCTGTGTCTGGGTGTAATTTGTCTATAATATGTATGTATTTAGAAATATATAAGTATGTTTATCAGTTGTCTGGTTGCCATAGCACAGGCTCTGCCTAGTTTGGGATCGGATGACCGTGTGTGAGTTGTCCCAAGATATTATTATTATTATTATTTTAATCGGAGGTCGAAGCATAATATATAAGCATACGTTTGGGTAAATTCTGTTGATTTAATTTGTTTACTTCTATTGAAAACATGATTATTTTGAACCCCTACGATATGTACCTAGGTTTATTATTTCTTCATTGGCATTAAAGAGGCTGACCGAATAATGTTAATACTATTTTATTTTATTACACCTATTTGCCCAAAACGCTTAAACACATCCCTCTTTCGCCACCACCTGCGACTCCGACTCCGGATCAGGGGGGCTACTCTCTAAACCCGAAGTCCCTAGTTGCGAGCGTATTCTACTCCGTATCACCTACGGACTTACGATTAGTTCCAAACTCGAACTAAGAATGAATGACAACACGATTTTAAAGAAGCCGTCAAATCGTGTTGTCATTAATTCTTAGTGGTTAGGTGATACAGACTAGAATTCGCCCGCAACTAAGCCCGAAACTACGGACTTCGGGCTTAGAGATTAGCCCCCCTGACTCCGACAACCTAAGTTAAAAACTCCAACGCTTCGGTTCCGATAAGGAGCTCGTGGCTAAATAAATAATAACAGCCGCACGGGTCGATCTTCAAGGTTAAGCAACGCTTGTCGAGATTGGTCTGCGGATCGGTGACCATCTTAACATACCGAGACTCCTCCGTGCCTCGCAAAGCACGTTAAGCCGTTGTCCCGGCTGCCATCTGTAGATCTTTGGCAGTTGGTACGGATAATCAGAAGTCAGATAATCTGACACCAGTCTTGCCAAGGAGTACCGTGTTACCCAGTCCACAACCCATTAGGGTTGTGGAGGTCTGGTAGGCAGCCGCTCCACGTAAAATACTGGTATTCAGCTGAATCCGGTTTGACTGGAAGCCGACCCCAATATAGTTAGGAAAAGGCTAGGCAGGTGATGATGACTTCGGTTCCGATAATACCACCTCCGTAATATCCCTGCTTTAAAGGCATCTCCTTCATTTCAGACGTTTCCCGGAAGATTGCAAGGTTTTGCTTGAGCTGTTTTTCCTCACGTTAGCAAGGTAACTGATGAGGCTGTCGACTTTTTATTCGGTAGCGCCCTACTTAAATTATTATGGTACCGCGTTTTAAAATGGTTATCACGCTTAAGGGACTTACGTTAATTTTTTACTTTTAGTTTTTGTAGGATTGGTTAGGTAGGGTACACTCTCCCCCAGCTGACCCGAGGTGGCCCTCAGAGGCGGGCCGACACCAGCCGGGGATTACGGAAGTCACATACATTCCCGCGATCCCCGGCGTAGGTGGGAGATGGAACACCGGGGTGGTTTTAGTCAGTAAGAGTCTGACAAACTCTTCCTCCCGGCAAAGGGTGGAGGACATCCATGAGGATTTCCCCCACTTAACAAAATAAATATACACTCGATCGGACGTGGTTACGTGGCACCTAATACTTGGAAATAGACCTAGTCTCGTTTACCTCGCGCTAACGGAGTTTATACTTAGTACCCTTAAAGTCGAAGTAATTTCCTCCTGTGAAATCAAAATGGGTGTCATAATATAACTTTTGTTTATTGAGATTAATTAAAATCAAAAGACATTGATTCAAATTAGACTGCCACTANTCTTCCTCCCGGCAAAGGGTGGAGGACATCCATGAGGATTTCCCCCACTTAACAAAATAAATATACACTCGATCGGACGTGGTTACGTGGCACCTAATACTTGGAAATAGACCTAGTCTCGTTTACCTCGCGCTAACGGAGTTTATACTTAGTACCCTTAAAGTCGAAGTAATTTCCTCCTGTGAAATCAAAATGGGTGTCATAATATAACTTTTGTTTATTGAGATTAATTAAAATCAAAAGACATTGATTCAAATTAGACTGCCACTACTTTTTGAACGTCAAAGTTTTACATAAAGATTGTCTCCCAAAACGCCCGCCCCTCACCACTTCCTAGTGTTTTAGCTGGGAAGCAGAAGTGGCGCAACCAACTCCCCAGCAATACATCTGTCTGAGAAGTTTAACGTACCTGCTTGAATTTATACAATAGGTACCACTATTATGCAAACTAATTAACATAACATGACCATTACACGAAGTAATGGGGAAATCGGGGGTATAATTCCATAGTCATGGCGACTGAGTCAAGTCTAGTTCCTTTAAACGGACTTAGAATACCTAAAGTCTTAACAGGACAGCTTATAATAAAGTGGTTTCATGTGGAAAAATCAAAATCAAAAGTCATTTATTCAAATTAGGCTGAGTGCCAGCACTTTTTGAACGTCAAAGTTCTACATAAAGACAGTCCCCCAAAACGCCCGCCCGTCACCACTTCCTAGTGTTATAGCTGGGTTTTGGGTTTTGTTATCACTAGCGTGCACTGTACCGATGTTTCCGAGAGAATCTTCTTATGAATTATTTTCACTGAAGCGCTTTAACATACTCGTATTATACCATGCCATGGAAAGTGGCAGTTTCGGGGAATAATAGGTGTCATTATCCTTTCAAAATGATAAAAGATATAATGGGATTTTATATGACCCCAAATGTGAGGATTTTAAGCGAATGAAAAGCTTCAGTCACTTACGGTTGACCCAAAATTCCCTTTCAAAGCATGTTTTTTTACTCCTTCACCATCATTTTATTACAGTTGAGAGGGTTTTTTGTGTGTCTGTCTTTCTCGCAACTCGTGTTAATCTCAGAAACTTCTAAAACGTTTTTGATGGTGTTAAGTGCATCTGATCCCTTTTCGGGATAAGTGGCAAAAGTAATTCTTGAAAGTGTGAGTTGAATTGCCATTCAAGAGAAAATTATTTTCTTGTATTTTCCGCTTTTTTCTTTGTATGTTATGAACAGAATCCATTGAACGGCAAGGTACCTATCAACAATAGTGCTTCCTTGCCATCCAGCCATACCTTTGGTATGTAATGTTATCTCGTGTGCTATGTAATGTATTATCTTCTTAGCTTAGCCTTTTCTCAACTACATATTGTAATGTATGTGGTAATAAGTTACTGTGGGTAGATTTATATTATTAATAAATAAGTGTTGTAGGTCATTGTAAGATTTTGCCAGTCATTACAATCTTGTGCCTTTTTTTTTAAGGATGGTATATCATCGAATGACTCCTTCCTCTCTGGGTGGAGCGGAAAGGCGTGTCAGACTCTTACTAACTAAAACCCATCCGTGTTTCTTCTAAAGCCCTTTGCGTTCCAGGGCCGCGGTGAATCTTTCGAACAAATTCCGCAACCCTGGCCGGCGCTGGCCCTAGCGGGCCCCGTCTCCTATGCTGACATATCTTTGAGGTGCGCGTGGAACACAATTCTTACACTCTTATACTCCTGTGCCTGGACGTGCTACGTGTACTATTTATCTCCTGTATCCAGAGTATCGCAACCCAAGAATTGTTCACATATGTGTGGGACAGCACTTACAGTCTGACCAACTCTTGAGATGCAAACGAAGTATTATGTACCTATCTGACTTCGACAACCCAACTACTAAACTGGGTTATATACTTAGTAAGCGATATCCTTTGTTCCATTTTTGTTTCTTCCTCGACGGAACACTGATGGGTTTAGTTTAGTCAGGAAGAGTCTGACACACCCTTCCACTCCGCCCAGAGCGGAAGTCATTTGATGACTTACCACCCTTAAAAAAAGGCAGTAGTTTTAAAAGTAAAGGCTCCCACAGACAAGTGCGATGCGACAATGCGACAACTGTGCGACAAAGAAGTTTTTCAAAGAAATTGTCTTATACGTTGATACATTTTACAACGAGTCGTCGCATCATTGCCACAATGTCGCGTTGCACCCATATTTGGAAGCCCTAATGGTATCTGGAATTGGATCCGGATGATTTTAGGTACATATATCTTCAGCTTCAAACACTCTTGAAACATTGAAACTCTTATGTGGCATAGTTGCAAGAGTTCAAGTGCGAATTTGGAACAAAGTTAGTTGGTGTTTGTATGAAAATGTGGAAACTGTGAGGGTCGGAAACCAACAACAATACTTGAAACTGTTGGAAACTGGTTGGAGACTAAAACTAGGGCAACGCTGTCGCAAGCCGTGTCCGCGATTGGCGTGTCGCCGTGGAGGTGGAGACGTTGTCGGATCA